>CAUYLG010015788.1:0-16185 GCA_963573385.1 Cacajao melanocephalus
AAGAGAAATTAAGAGTCCTAGGAAAAGGCAGGGGGAGATGCAATTTTGAATTATAAGTGGTAGAGAATTGAGGTCCAAAGAGTCCTAAAATATTCAGATTGTATATGCACTGACCAAAAAAAAAAAAAAAAAAAAAAAAAAAATGCAAATGAAAATTTTAAATTTTTAATTATATGGGGTATCCATTTTTGGCAAAAATAGCCCAAAAATTTTCCTTTTTTATATGAAATCACAAAAAAAAAAAAAAAAAAAAAAAAAAAAAGGCACAGGACAATTTGCAATTAAGGGTTGGATCTTTTTTTTTTTTTTTTTTTTTTTATTTTTATTTTTATTTTTATTTTTATTTTTTGAAAGAAAGAAAAAGAGATGAAAGAGAGAGTGAATGAAAGAAAAAAAAGAATGTACGAGAGAAAGAAAGAGGAAGAAAAAGAGGGAGAGAGAACAGGATTCTTGTTCTACTGCCCAGGCTAGAATGCAGTCTAAAAATGGGTAAATGGTATAACAAAAAAAAAAAAAATTACATACCCTAATTGCCAAATTTCCTTGGCCTTTTTTTTTTTTTTTTTTTTTTTTTGGTCAGTGCATATACAATCTGAATATTTTAGGACTCTTTGGACCTCAATTCTCTACCACTTATAATTCAAAATTGCATCTCCCCCTGCCTTTTCCTAGGACTCTTAATTTCTCTTCTCTCTCCACCATTATTTATTTAAGCCTCCTAACTGTATTATTTATTTTAACACCATATCTGTATTATTTATTTTACTGTAGCTCCATAACGATATTATTTAAGTCTATAAAATAAAGCTTTTTCCCTTGAACTCTCTGTGCAAAATAAAATTGTATTGTACTGAAACATTCTTTGAAATGCCCTTCTCTTCTGCCACTGGATAATAATAATAATACTTTGCATATATATAGTACCTTTCATCCTGGGATTATTTAAGTCTGCAAAAGCAGTCTATCTGAATTTTCTATGCAAAAATCATGTTATATGATAATATTATTTGAAATGCCCTTTATTTTTCACCATTGCTGGTACAGAAATGCTCTGTCCTTATGCACAACTTTTCACCTAGGAATTCCCAAGCGGTTCTCTCATTAATGCTCATCTACTTAGAAGTGGCTGGGTTAATATTGCTCCCACTTCCTGAGTGGTGAAAAGGAAGCAGCAAGAAGGCCTCCGTAGATAGGAAATGTGTGTGATTCAGAGGATATCAGGAGGAAGGGTGTCCACATCCCACAAGGTTCCTCTCTGCCACGGAAACAGCTTCTCACAGCCTATCTCCTCCTGCCCATCATCGGCATTTATCAAAGAAACATAGACTGAGCTCTGGAGCCAGATTTCCTGGGTTTAAATGCACTTACTCCCAAGTTGCATATCCTGGGCAAGTTCCTTGGCCTCTTGAACCGTCAGCTGGCTCACCTCTACTCAGCATCCTCTCACACTCACATCCTGTGCTTGCTCGGGCCTCTCTCACATCCCAAATTGTCCTTTCTACCCCTAGCCACCTATCCATCCATTAATGTCCAACTCCAGGTCCATCTCTAGGAAGAGTGTCCTAGTCCATTCATGCTGCTATAACAAAGTACTATAGACCGTGTAGCTTATAAACAACAAAAATTTATTTCTCACAGTTCTGGAAGCTCAGAAGTCCAAGATCAAGGTGCCAGTAGATTTGGTGTCTGGTGAGGGCCCATTTCCTGATTCATAGATGGTACCTTGCTGTATCCTCACATAGTGGAAGAGGCAAACAAACTCCCTCAAGCCTATTTTATGAGGCCACTAATCCCATTCATGAGGGCTCCACCCTCAAGACCTAATGACCTCACAAAGGGTCCTACCTCTTAATGCCTTTACTTTAAGAGTTAAGATTTCAATAAATAAATTTTCAGTCCACACAAGCATGCAGATCTTAGCAAAAAAGCAAATGGAAGCCCATTGTATTCTCCAAGAACAGCATCCAGTACCTGTCATTTTCTTTTTGAATGGCCCTTGGATCTTAAGGTCTGGTAAAATATCCTAGAGCTACATTTTGTGTTATTTTGCACAATTTTAACTGTCTCTTATGATTAAACTTACACTTACTAGTGGACTCATTCAATAAATATTGAGTATTTGCTGCACAGTGGGCACTCTTTTTGGCTCTAGGAATACAGTTGTGAACAACACAGTTCAAAATCCCAGCAATCTCGGAGTTTAAAATCTTGTGGAAAAATATATCCACTACCAGATCTGTAAAGCTAAGCCACAGCAAAACCCACACCTTCTCTCATGGCTTTCTAAGGGCTGAACAGACTATGGTGTACACTGCTGGCGAGCAGAAGTTACTTTTTATCTGATTTTTAAATTTTTAATAAGAAAATACAAGACTTTGAAATAACTGTAGCAATTTTCTCTAGTTTCAAAAAAATTTTTAGAAAGTTGCCTTCAGCACCAAACTGGTTACTAAGTTCCTGACTATCCTTATAACGTTTTATATAGTCAAAGTAACTCTTCCCAGAGTCACCCATCACTGTGACGAGGATCAAGTCCACAACCTCTAACCCTTAAGTTATTCATCTGCTGAGTGGGCTGGTGACTTCTGGTCTTATTGAGAGGAAGAAATCAGACAGTCATCCAAAAAGCCAGCACCACACCCAGCCAGTAAGAGCAGCTAAATAAACCACAGTACCACACACTTTCCCTTCCTAAGGCTCTGGTACTAACTCCATGTGATGTCTGAGGAGCTGAAATGTTTGGGCTGATGAAATGGGCTGTCTGATCTCCCCAGCAAGTTCCCTCCTTCAGAAGACATGGCAGCACAGATTTGGTCTCCTGCTTCTTGCAAATTATATATCTGATAAGAAGTTCATAACTAGAGCATGTAAAGAATTCCTACAACTAAAAAACACAACAAACAAACACTTGATTAGACATGGACAAAGGACTTGAATAGACATTTTTTTCAAAGATGATATATAGTCAACAAGCACATGAAAAGATGCTCACATTGCTAAACATTAAGGAAATGCAAATCAAAACCACAAATGAGATATTATCTCATACCTATTAGGATAATCACTTTGAAAAACAACAGAAAATAACAAGCATTAGCAAGGATGTGGAGAAATTGGAGCCCTTATGCACTGTTGCTGGGAATGCAAAATGGTGCAGCTGCTATGGAAAAGAGGTTTGTAGTTCCTCAAAAAAATTAAAAATAGAGTATTATCCATATGATCCAGCAATTTCACTTAGGGTTACAAACGCATAAGATTTAAAACAGGATCTCAAAGAAATATTCGCACACTCGTGTTCATAGCAGCATTATTCATTATGAGCTCATGTTCACAGCAGGAGTATTCATGTTCACAGCAGCATTATAATAGCAAAAGGGTGGAAGAACACAAGTATCTACTGATGGATAAATGAATAAATGGATTTAAAATGAAATATTATTCAGCCTTAAAATTTGGAAACGCTTAAGAAAGGAAGTCTGACACTTGCTATAACATGGCTGAGCCTTAATGACATTATGCCAAGTGCAATAAGCCAGCCATAAAAAGGCAGATATTATATGAGTCCACTTATATGAGGGACCTAGAGTAGTCAAATAGAGAGACAAAAGGTAGAATTGGGTTGCTAGAGCTTAAAGGTGGAGGGTATAGACAGTTGTTGTTTAACGGGTATAGAATTTCATCACTGCAAGATTAAAAGAGTTCTGAAGATGGGCTGCACAGCAATGGAAATGTACTTAACACTACTGAGCTGTATACTTAAAAATGGTTAAGACGGTAAAGTTTATGTTATGTGTATTTTACCACAATTTAAAAAGAATTTAATGCAATTGAGAATAAAAACTTTCTAAAAGAATTATCCTGCTGTTCAGCTTTGCTCCCAAATTTCAATTTTGGGTCATTTTCTTCTCTAGTACAATGTTAGGCATGTCACCAACAGGCTCTCCCCTCCAGTCTTCTCAAAGACAATTGAGAGATAGACATGGGAATCCAATAAAAGAAAATATCAGCTCCAAGGCAGCTAAGAACTGATTGGAGGGCAGAGCTTCAGCCCCGTGGCCAAGTGGACTAGCCAGTCCTTTACCCCTAAATTCAAGGCCCTGTAGCTTCCCTTCCCCCTGCTCTGTATACCATATTGGAGGGTGAACAGGGGTCAGAATCCTGCAGACAGATTCTGATCAGAGGGAGAGCAAGAGGCTAAGCTCAGCATCTTCCTTCCCAACCCCCAGAGCCTCATCTCCATCCCCTAACCTGGGGAAGAGAGACTGGGGAGAAACCAGGGATACAGAGATCCCTCCACTTGGAGAGTGAGGAGCATGTGTTCTCCCCAACGAACTACTAGGCAAATTAGGGATTGGTCTAACCTGAAGTGTTGAAAGTTTTATACTGAATTACCCAAAGAATAAGAGAAAGTAAAGGGACCTCCTCATCACTCCCCCAATATTCCGATCTCTCTCCATAGGATCTGGGAATGAGCCAAAAACCTTGGCACATGGCAAGCAGCACATTTCCTAGAAGTCTTATTTGAAAAAACGTGTCCCCCCAAAGTATTAATCCTCCTTATGACATCGCTGTTGATGGGGTATGGGGTTTGCTGGTAGTGAGGTTTTCTTAATCCTAATGGGACATCTGTTAAGAAAGGACTTTATCTTTGAAGTTGAAGGATTCCCATAAGCTGAAGGACTTGTGCATGATGGAAAGCTCAGTGCTTTGCTCTGGGTGGGTGGAGGGGGGAAGTGTGTGAAGGAATCTTTTGCCTGGATGGTGGCTCTCATTGGCAGTGAACCCACTGGAGCTTGGTCTTGTTACCACCCCCAATTCTCCTCTCTTTTGCATTTCATGCTGGAAAGTGAGGATGAGGGTCTGGGTACATTTGTATCAACATATCAGGGCCTTGGGAGGAAAGAGATGGAAAACACCAACTGCTCTTTGAAGCCTGAAGTTACTGAAACACACTAGATGAACTAGAGCAGGCCACACCTAGGCCAAATGTCAGAACAGGAGAACAAAGTCCTTGAAAAAAAAAAAAGGCAGAGGGGCTCCATCAGGAGAGAGCCTGGGTTCCAGAGTGGCTCTGGAGGGTCTCTTCCTGATGACAGGCCCTACTGCCAACTCATTCTCCCTGATGCAGACCTGCAGGATGAAACCTTCTCCACAGTGAGATGGACAGGCTGTGTTGGCCAGAGTTGGGGTTCTGTGAGGTGTTCGCCTCTGCCTGATGAAGATGCACCCTCTCTCACACATCATCTGGGCAGCCCAAAGCTCGGGCAAGCTCAAGAGGCACACCGCAGTGGACTTACGGAAACACCAAGGAAAACTGACTCATCTGACCAGAGCTCCAGGAAAGGGCTGCACACTTTAAAAATAAGCATAACTGAACATTGCTATCAAAGTCAGTAGGGCTTTTCCTACAACCCTTCAGATACTTCAGGTAGATATACCACCTTCTCACTAGGCTTGGCATCCCCCATGCCTCAGGGCCTCCCCTGGTAACAGACGGGCCTTGGTTGTAGCAGGGAAGTGGAGATCTGACACGTGGGTCTTGACATCAGCATACCAGTGGACTTCTCCCTATGGTGCAGCCTCCACCCCACCCCAGGCCACAGAAGCAATTTGTGGACTTTTTACCATGAGAAATCTTTTCAGTGCGGATCAACACAATTCAACTTATTCCCAACTTCCACTCCAGAAATCCTGTCGAATTCCTCTCACAGCAAATAAAGTATTCCCCCTCTGGAGCCATAGGAGTAGAAGAGGGAAACACAAGACATGTGCCAAAGAGCAAAGATACTGAGCTCTTTGGTGCAATCGCAGGGCTTTAGGACCAGGAAAGCTCATGTGCGCAGAGCCAGTTTCTGAAACTGAAACAGCAGACACAGGGCTGGCTGCCAGCATGGGTCACAGGCCGAGGAGTGGCTTTCTGAAGAGCTGAGTTCAAAATCGATTAAGCAGCAGGGCTATTTATTGACCACTTTAGATTCCATAGGAAAGGAAAAGAAAAAATCCACCACAAAAATGAAATCCTGTCAGTAACCCCGATAGGCTTGCCCACCAACTAACGAGAACAAGGTAAATTTGAGCTCAATTTACTCAGATGGATAATAAAACTTTCAATTATGGTTGCATTATTTGTTGCTATATGGTTGAAAGATTAGGTGACAATATGCAAAAAATAGTTTCTTCATATTATAATATTTAGTAATGTCATTTTATTTTTTATATGTTTCATTAAATTGTTTTGTGGCTTTATTATCTACCCAGATGCACAGCCCAGAAATACAATTATTCAGATTTAGAAGCAATAAAATTTGGCATGCATTTTCTCGTATTCAGAATTCCTGCATGTTAAAAAGAAATTATAGCATTCTTCCCACATTGCACTGCTCTGAGGCCCTCACAGACCCATTCATTAACCAAAGACATTACAGAAAGCACACTATTTAGGTTAAAGGGCCCTTCAGATAACAGATATGCATGCACGAAGCAAATATTTCACTGTAGCCCCGCCTTTTGATTATGACAATAATAGCAGCAAACTGATATGCATTTGCTATAATGTGCTGCTCAATGATGGATCCATTGAGTGGTGAAAACTCTGATTGCAAAGCAGCACACAGAGAAAGCATTATGACAACAAAACCTATCTCTCTAACTATCAGGAAGTGGGAGTTTTACTACTTGGAGAAAAATGAAAGCTTCCTGGGAAATTGTATTTCAGAAGAGTTCTCTAGGATGTGAATCCTGAACACGTTTCATGGCCCCTGGAGTGGTGGGTGTGGACAAGTATGAGTTGAGGGATGGCAGCCCCTCTCCCCAGACATATTCTTCTACTGACAAGTCACAGCTTGAGGCCTCAGAACCAACCAGTCAAAGTGCAAATAAATACTGTGGGGATATTTATCCACCTCTGGGACCCTAACATTTGATAGATAACTACTTGCAATCTTGGAAACCAAAATGAAGATTCATTAAGGAATTTAACACAAGACTGTCAAAAGTCAGTTTTGTTTTGGGAACAGTTGATGGTGTTAAATGGAAAAGGTGCCAAAAGAGGGGCAAGAAGGTGTCAGATGTGATCTTAGACCACTCAGTAGAGGAAAGGATAACTTAAAAACTGGAAAAATATATTTGCAGCACATACCACCAAAAAAAGATGACTATTGAAAATATACAAGGAACTACTAAGTCCATTAAAAAGGAGCAAACAAAATGATAGAAAAGAAGAAATAGAAGACATGAACAACCATTTCACAGAAGAGAAAACACATAGGACAATAAGCATTTGAGGAAATAACATAGCAATGCACAATGATGCCTTTGATAACAATTTGATTGACAAAATTAAGAAAGAATACATCATAAAATATCAGAGATGATATGGAGACAGAGGATCTGCAGGGGGAGAGAAAACTGGTGAAACCTCATTGGAAAAGAATTTGGCATTCTCTTATAAATAGTCCTAAACCCTACAATCCTTAGATTCTAGTTCTGGGTATATACTCAAGAAAAACTCCTACATGTGTGCACCAGGAAGGATGTATGAAAGTATTCATAGCAGCACTATTCTTGGGAGCAAAAATCTGGAAATATCCCAAATGAATAAGTAAATTCTGGTGTACTCCACAATGGAAAGATTGTGAGGTACTCAACACTAATGAACTGCAGCTACACACAACAATATGGCTGACTATTGGCAACACAATATTGTTGAAAATAGTTGGCTCCAGGAGACTACAGGCAACATGATTTCTTTTTCTAAAAAATTAAAAATAACCAACCAAGCAATATAATCTTAGGAATGAACATATATAGTAAAACTGTTATAAAGCAGATGATGAGTGTAAGATTCAGGAAAGTGACTAGCTCTCATCAGGGAAGCCAGAGATGGGCTAGAAAAGTTGATGGATGGGTAGGAAAATTGTGCCAGTGTCTAGTTTCCTGTGGCAGATGTGAGCTCTTGAGTCCTTATGACATCATAAGTACCCACACAAGGTAAAAGGAGGATATACACAGACAGTGAGGGGAGAGTGGCAGGGACCAAAGATTAACCCAGTTCTAAGCACTGAAAATCCTAGGTGATTATTTGGTGTTCAGGCACCGTTCTTGTGTATGTATGTATGTATGCATGTATGTATACTTCATCCACATACTCACTGAGAATGTTAGTTGTTTTAAAATGAGAAATTAAAAGTAATCTATTATTTCTAAAATGACAATCAAGAAGCAATAAAACAGGGTGTAGTGACTCACACCTGTAATCCCACCACTTTGAGAGGTGGAGGTGGAAGGATCACTTGAGCCCAGGAGTTCAAGACCAGCCTGGGCAACATAGCAAGACTCCATCTCTACAAAAAATAATAAAATAAAATAACAGAAATTTTTAAAAAGAAGCAATAAAACAGAGATTCTGTGCTGAAAATGCTAATCATGCAAAAGATGAGGGATGGAGACTAGAGGAATAGGTCAAGAACAGAGAAAGCCATAAAGACCCAACTCAGGGAATGTACTTGTGGGGTCAAGGCTCCCCTTGGAAGAAAAGTCACAGAGAGTAAAGGGAGGCTTGAGCAAGACAGGGGACATCGTCCAATATGGTGGTCCTCGATTCCTATTGGGCCTCAGAAAGCACCTGGTGAGCTTTGAAAAAATACAGACATCTGGACTCCCACCATCTGAAATTCTAAATTCATTCATCTGATTCAAACCTGAGTATCATTAAGTTTCAAACATCTCCAGGTGTTACCAACGCTGAGAACCACTACCTTCTGGAGAAAGCATTAGATTTGAAGTCGTATCTAGGTCTTCTGGACTCATGTCCTCCATTAGCTAGAGAAAATTTGGTCCAACAATTTTATCTCCCTGAACCTCTATTTCCTTATCTCTAAAGTGGGTGATGTCAGGAGCAAGGAGGGGGCACTAAAGGCCCTCACAGACTGATTTCAGGACCTCCTGTCTTATTTATGTTGTAGGCAGGAAGGAGGGGAATCTCAGCAAAAGAGACTACATTGTCTTCAACCCCAGGAGAAGAGAACAGGCTGTCAGTCCCCAAGCTGATCAGATAGTGCCTCTAGGCATGATTAATTAAAGAGGTAGTGTAGTCCAGTGGTTAAACGCAGGGTGCTGGGGAATTTCCAAGCATGATGACTCAAAAATTTCTTGCTCTAACAACCCAAGAATTGTTAGCAGTGTTAGTAGTTGGATCGAACAACCCAAGAGTTGTTAGCAGCTCTAACAACTGATACAAGCAGTTAAAATTTTAAAGGAGGAAAAAAAAAAAAAAAAAAACAAACATATCCAACCTCAAAAATAAGGCATCAATTGCTGTGGACCAGAAAGAGAACAGAGAATCAAGGGATTAAGTGGACTCATGGGTCTCCTGGGCTCCAGAGCTGGAAGCATGAATTATAGTCCTGGAGTTCGGCTTCCGCAGGTCAACAGAGACCCTGGGAGCCCCAAGTTAGCAGAAAACCAGGCAGGTTCACCGAGTGAAGCCAGGGCTGTGGTGCAACTCCCATTTGTGAAAGGGAGGCCTGGGAAGATAGTAGCCTGCTGCAAGGGGCAACAGCCCTGTGAAGACACTGGATAGTGAAATTCGAGAGATGGGGGGAAAAGGCGTAGACCAGCAGCTGGGAAATGAAACCAGGCAGTTACAGGTTCTCTGACCAGATATGAGATACCCCAATATCATCCCAGAACAAGAGCCTCAAAACACACATCCGGCTAGAGGCAACCATAAATTTTACACGAAATGTAAAGTTTTCTAGAAAACTATGAATTATCAAAGTTGATTCAGAAAAATAGAAAGCTTGCACAATTGGTAATTGCTGAAGAAATGAAATCAGTTATCAAAATCTCCTCCCCAAAAAGCACCAGATGCCGGCAGTTTTAAAGGTAACTTAGCAAATCTGTAAAAAATGGATAATTCCTATTTTACAAAATATTTGAGAGAAAATAATGGAAAGTTACCCATCTCATTTTATTGATGCCAAAATATGACAAGGAGAGTACAAGTAATAAAATTATAAACCATTCTTGAGAATACAGATATAAAAATCCTAAATAAAATACAAGCAAATAAACTTCAGGAATATATTTTTTGAAGTGTGACCAGGTACTTTTATCCAAGGAATATAAATAAAGATGCTCTAACATAAAAATAAAAGAGAAATATCACATGACTTTTTCAATAGGTATACAAAAAGCATCTGTACTAGATGTTCTAGCCAAGTAATATTATCAAGATTCAAAGAATTAGAAATAAAGACTCAAAATGGCCTTATTTGCAGTAACATATGTGTATATGTAGAAAATCTCAAAGCATCTATCAACTATTAGAATAAATTAAAAAGTTAAGCAATCCTTATGTACAAAAGATAATTTTTAAAAACTAATGATGCACCTATATGCCGATTTGAAGAAATAATATTTAAAAAAAGGACCCTATTTACAATAGCAAGAAAAACTATGAGGTTTCTAGGAATACAACTTTAAAAATCTAGATAAAACCTTTATAGAGAAAATTTTCAAAATGTTACTGAGAATCACAAAATAAATAAAAAGATATACCACTGTCATGGTTAGGAAGACTTGCCTACATAAAAGTGTAATTCCACTCCCAAATTAATATATAAATGCACTGCAAGTACAATCCAAATTTTGACAGGGTTTTTTAAGAAGCTACACAAGATAATTCTAAAAATGCATGTGAAAAGAGAGTAAGGGGCCAAAATTACCTAAGGACCAAATTGAAGAACAACGTGAAGAGACGTGACCTGCCTGTATCAAGTTTTATACCAAAGGAACAGCATGGTCCTGGCACAACAATCAACAACAAAACAATGGGACAGAACACAGAGCTCAGAAAGAGCAGATTTCACATGGCACAAGAATGGATTCTAAACAAGGGTGGAGATTGGACTAATGAGCGAAGCATGCTGAAGTAAGTCACTTTCCATTTGGGAAAAATGAAAATAGATCTCTACCTCTTTCCATACACAAACATTAAAATCCAGACATACCTGAAAGCTAAATGGGAGGAAACTCTCTAGAAATTGAAATAAAAAGAGAATATTTTGATGACACCAAAGGAAAATATTTCAAAAACAGGACACACAAATTAGTATAGCCATTAGGGAAAACAGTATGCAGTTTCCTCAAAAAATTATAAATTGAACTACTATATGATCTAGCAAGCCCACTACTGGGTATATACACAAAGGAAATGGAATTAGTATGACAAAAAGGTATCTTAGACTCCCAGGTTCACAGCAGAATTATTCACAATAGCCAAGATACGGATCAACCTAGTGTCCACCAGTGAATGCATGGATAAAGAAAATGTGGTATATACTGATGCTTCTCAACTTCTGACAGGATTAGGTCCTGATGAACCAATCATAAATCAAAAATGCATTTAATGCTGGCTACACGGCATATGATCCCTAACTTAACAATCATTCAACTTATGATTTTTTGACTTTATAATAGTGTGAAAGCAATATGCATTCAGTAGAAACTAACTCCATCACAAGTTGTAAGGAGATCCTTGACATAAAAAAGGGATGCCTCTCAATAAACGTATCAAAAAAGTCCAAAATCGTAAGTCAAACTATTGTAAGTCAGAGACTATGTATATATGATGCAATACCGTTCAGCCTTTAGACAGAAGGAAATCCTGTCACTTTTGACAACATAGATGACTCTGGAAGACATTACACCAAATGAAATAAGCCAGCTACAGAAAGACAATTACTGTATAATCTCACTCATATGTGCAATCTAAAATAGTTGAACTCATAAAAGTAGATAGCATGGTGGTTACCGGGGTGAAGTGTGGCAGGGAGGGGATTGAGGAAATGTTGATCAAAGGAAACAAAATTTTAATTAAACAAGAGAAATAAATTTAACAGATTGATTGTACAATATGGTGATTATAGTTAACAACAATGTACTGTATACTTGAAAATTGCTTTAAGTAGATTTTAAGTGTTCTCACCACACACAAAAAAAGGTAACTATGAGAGGTAATGCACATGTTGATTAGCTTGATTGTACATTCCACCTGTATATACATTTCAGAACATCATGTTGTATACCATTAATGTATATAATTTTTTAAAATTTTAAAACAACTTACATGTAATACTTGTCAAATAAATGAATGATTGAAATGACTAAATGCAATAATAAATTAAAAACTAAAAAACACACAACTAGCTCACTACAAAAAATTTCCTAAAAAGCTCCACATTTGTTTGTGAATTGTTAAATTTAAATAAATGAAAATTTCTACTTGTTAAATACCACCATGAGTAAACTGAAGATAGTGCAATCCACAGAATTTACATTTAGAGTCTACACAAAAAAATTCTATACATACATTTTTAGAAGACAGATATCCCAACTTAAAAAAAAAAAGTGAGACCATGGAATATAAAGCGGGTGTAGCAGAATATTAAGATCTAGTAAAACTGGAAGATAGGCACATAGATGCTAATTGTTATTCTCTGAAGTTTTCTGCGTGGTTGAAATATTTCATAATAAACTTAAATAAAAATTAAAACTCTGCTTTCACATCACCCAGGCCTGTTGTACTCACGTTTTAGTTCTGATACTTACCAGCAGCAAGGGGCAACACACCTGAACTTTGCAATTAAGAATCTCAGTTTCCTTATCTGGAAAATTGGAGGTGTAATAACACATGTCTGTGGGTGGCAGCTTCATACAGGGCTTGACAATAGCTAGTACTTAATAAAAGCTTGTTTCTTTTGTGTTAATAATATTAATCTCATTCACTCCTATCTTTTTTCTCTCTCACACATAATGTCCTTAAGTCTACACCAAAAAAAGCTAAGTCATATTAAGCCTTTGACCTAATTGATGTAGCACATTCTTTTGAGCAGTGTGTGAGATGCATTTATTTCTAAGAAGGCTGGGCAGGTCCAGGCCTGAATAAACGCTAAAGTATGAAATGTAATAAGTACTTGGTACCCACACATCCATTAGAATCCCCTAACAGCTCTAAAGCATCTACCCTCTGCCTTAAACTCTGTTATTTCTTATTTAGATGTTAACCAATAGCTAAGGTGTTCACTAGTATTCCCATGTTTTAAGAGAAGACTCAGAAATAAAATATCTTTCAGATCCAAAGTACATATTAACAGCAGATTAATTCTTTTCTAAACCCCCTCAATCACACTAAGTAGGAATTTTTTGTAAAGTTGGACAGGAGCTGGAGCTGCAAAAGCCATGTACCCTCACTTCTAAGTCAATATTCTTGCACATACACATACACAGACAGAGAGAATTTCTTCACCCACCCTCTGCTTCTGTATATTAATAAGTAGAGCAATCTAGAATAATCATTACATCCTAATATCCTGTTGTGGTCTGTAGGGTAAAGGTCTTGGCCCTGGAAGTACTTGTGGTCTCCCTTGAGAGGGACAATCATCCCTAGAGTCAATTATCCAAAGAGGCGGCAGCTTCCTGAACGGGAGGCCTCAGGCAGGGAAGAAAATCTTATTTCTCTCAGTCTTATATTATAGGAGCTGTGCTTCAAGGAGTCAAGATGCCTGAGGTGAGCTCCTAGGCAAAAGATGCTAAAGAGATGCCCACCCCATGGAGATAGGCTGGGAGCTGGGATGAGATGAATCCTATCACTTTCAGAGACCAAGCCATAGCTTCTACAGCAGATTATGTAGTATAACATCCTCCCTGGTTTTGCTGCTCTTGGCTTTTCTCCCAGTCCTCAGTATTGTTGGAGCATGCCAGCACTCTCATCCAGGGCCCTGACTTATCTTGCTAATGTGTATTTCTATGTGAGAACTAATGATAGGTCCTCCAATAAAAATTAATGTTTATGTCTTTAAACTTGTAAGGTGAATTCAGGATTATAAAGAATGTCTGAACATGTATTTATATGTCTTCTTACAATTTATGCCCACCACACACCACTTTCTCCAATGGAGAGATTCTTCCTTCTATTACCACCTAGAGAAGTTAATTAGCTCTGTTTGTGTGACAAACCAGTCCAAAATTTAGCTATTTGGAACAACAATCAATTTTTATTAACTCATGATTACATAGGTTAGCAAGCGGGTCTGAGCTCAGCAGAGAGGTTCTTCTGCTGGGCTCCCTGGGGCATAGAACTCACAGGTGAGATGGAGACTGCTAGGTCTAGAATCGCCTCATTCACATGTCTGACAGTTGGTCATGGCAGTTAGCTAGAGCAACAGGTGTGACTGGGCCATATGTTCAGCAAGCTAGCCCAGGATCATCAACACTGTAGTGGTTGAGGGTTCCCAAGAACAGCGGAAGAACATGACTTCAATGTGCAGTTCTTTTTCAGATGTTTCATGTTACCTCAAGTCATCACCTCCCGCTTGGTAATGTGTCACGAACTAAAGAAAAGCCCAGAGTCAATTTAGGAGGGCACTAACGCAAGAGTATAAATTCAAGGAAGAGGATTATTGCAGCTATTTTTTTCACATAATCTATGCCAGCCTGAATATCCTGGATGTTATTTTACGATACAGGGAAGAAATTTTCTAAGACATACAATATATATCCACAAACATTCACACCCTCACATCCATATATGCACATGCTCACTGCATATTCTCACACAAAAGCACATGTACACACACCTCAGTCACACTTGTACTCACACACACACACATGCATACCCACAAGGACAGAGTTACATAAAACCAGTTGCATGTATAGGCACAAAAGTCAATTTACAAGGCAAGGTTTTTGCTATACACACTCTTTCATTTTAACTCCCAGCTTTTCCTTGACAAATCCTGCCATGGCAAATTCTAAAGAAGGAATCTGCTGCTACAACCTATCCTTTGATATGAAGGGTTAAGCGATTAAGGATGACCCAGCCTGCCAGCTGCAGGCCCGTCTCTGTGGTCTGATTTCTCAAGATGATACAGCTCACTTCCCAGCGGTGATTGCAAGATTTAAATCTAAGTCAGGAGAGAGAAAAATGCACTTCTTAGTACAATGTTAGTTAGAGCACAGATAGAGACAGCATAACCAATGAACAGACGGAGTTTTACAGAATTGTTTCACCATTTGACTAGATGGAAAATAAAGAAATGCATTTCCACAGGGCCTCCAAGTTCTAGGGCCTTAGGAGTTCCCCTAGTCCAGTTCCCTGAGTATCTAAAATGAATGTGTTATATTCTAAAAAAGATCTGGCTTTTAAAATAAAGACCTCTTCATTTTCTACTGAAAGCATATGACTTTGTTCTATGCATTATCAACCTATGTATTATCAAAAATTTATAATTAATGAGTATTTACATTCATAAATTTTTAAGTGACAATATATTAAAATGTATTAAAAATAGATTACATATATTTCCACTTCTCCCAAGTTTCTTATGCCTTTGGGAAAAATTTCCTCCAGGGGCAAAATTTCTGTAGAATCTATATCAGAACAGCAAAGTCATCTGCATGACTCTGACCACCACCAACTCCACCCCGTGAAACACCATTTAAAGCTGATTGCCCCCACCCCTGCTTAAAGCGTCTCTGATGCCAGCCAAGTACAGCCCTACCCAAGTTCATTGGCTTCAGATCACAACCATACTTGGAAATATAGAGGAGGTGCTGTGGAGCTCAAAACAGGTGAGAAATGATTGTTTTGGTTTCAGAAAACTGGTTGATTGGCAAGGACAATAGTCTGAGGCGCATCAATGTAACAGTACTCACGGAGACCCACCAGTACAGCTGACTACTCCAGAGCTGCAAACTCAAGGGCTTTGAGGCCCAGACAGGTGACCCGAGCTGCAAAGGCAGCTGGACAGCTTGTGTCTCGAGAGAGTGCAGGGCGCCCTCTCTGCTCAACCCCAGGAATCAGTGCCTAACTTGTCCAAACCTTCTGAAGGTTCTCACTTTTAAATGCTGGCAACTAATTCTAATTACATCAATCTGCAGGCCAGGGCAAGCAATTAATTAATCAATCAATCCATCAAACCAGGGGAAAAAAGGCTAGTTTCCAAAGTGCATACTCTGATCTTAAGAATTCCAGTGAAATCACCATAATGAAGAATCTACATCAACTAATGGGCAAAAAAAAAAAAAAAAAAAAAAAAAAAAAACAACAAAAAAAAGAAATCCAGGGAAACAGGAAAGAGTAAAAATGAGCCACAGAACTCATTAAACTAAGACATTTTTGCT
>CAUYLG010015790.1:0-39780 GCA_963573385.1 Cacajao melanocephalus
CTGAGGACCATAGAACCTCGCCTGGGAGCTGAATAAATTGGAACCTAATTTTTCTTATACTGGCCTCAGTTTCCTCATTTTCAATTCGACAATAAACCTTACAGTTCTCATTTCCCTTAAGTAAAATTTGAAATTCTTGCAATGTCCTACAGGGCTGTGGCAAAGAAAAGCCTACGGGTTTACCAAGCCATGTCATTTTTCCCATGGGCACACAAAAAAGACCGTATTTCTTATCGTCCTTGTATCTGTGAGGGAGCATATGACCAACTTGGGCTACGGAAAAGCAGATGGAAATGATGTCCATCCCTTCCAGGGCTGGGGCCTAAAATTTCTGGCGAGATCCCTGCTCTTTCTTTCCTCTCTTTGTCAAATGAATACGGAAGACCCCGTGGAGCACTCTGAGGCCTGGAGGATCTGAGAGTTTCTAGGCTGGGAAGTGAGCAGAAACGTCTCTGAGATTTTGGAGGAATTAGTGATGCAGCAGCTAGTGTTAACCCTGACCAAGGCTAAGGTCCTGCCCGCTGTAACCTCTGTCACCCTGGGACCTGTGAATGTTCCCTTATAAGGCAGAAGGGATTTTGCAGATAAGGGTCTCCAGATGAGGAGATTATCCTAGATTATCCAGGAGGGCCCAATGTCAACACAAGCATCCTTGTAAGCAGGAGGCAGCGGGAGATCTGACTACGGAAGAGAAGTCCGTGTGATGACAGCAGCAGAAACTGTAATGATGCAGCCACAAGCCAAGGAATGCCAGGGGATGCCAGCAGCCACTGGAGGCTGGAAAAGACAGGGAGTGGTTATTCCTCTGGAGGATGCTGAGGGAACCACCCCGCTGATACCTGGATTTTAGCTTTGGAAGACTCATTTCAGACATCTGGCCTCCAGAACTGGAAGAAAATACATTTCTGTTGTTTTAAGCCACTAAGTTTGTGATAATTTTTTAACGTCACCAACAAGAAACTCGCAGACTGCTTCATCTGTCTGAAAAAGAAACTCATAGACTGCTTTAGCTGTCTGAAATGCTTCTCCCCCAGATCTCTGAATGGCTGTCTCCCTTACCTCCTTTATAACTTTGCTTACATATTTGTCACCTTCTTAGCATAGTTTCCTTAACTACCTTCCTTAACAACTATTTTAGAGAGTACCCTGGGACTCCCTCTCCCCCTTCTCTATTTTTCTTGTCTCCAGAGAACTTGTAACTGTCTGACATACCGCATATCCTGCAGTTTTATTTTATTTACTTATTTCCTCCCTTCATTAGAAGGTAAGCTCTAGGATCCTTACCTGTTTTTTTCACTTGCTGTGTTCTCGAGAACAGAGCCTGGTACGGTTAGCTCACAGTAAATATTTATGAAGGAGCAAATAAACAAATGGATGGTCAAGGGGTCCTTTGGATGGAGGAATTCCTGGGCTCACAGGGCCAGCAGGTGCTTGGCCTTTTAGGGTCCTTTGGAGAGGTTTTTGGGCCTGGTGGTCCTTTCATTCATCCTTTCCTGAGCATCTCCTGGGTGTGGCACTCTCTAGGGGGTGAATGGAGATCTGAGGCACTCATGGACGCTGCTCTCAAGGGTGTTCACTTGGGCCAGGACATGTGACTGGTTGTCAATTAGGGTAATGCAGAGAGAAGTCAGGACCCTAGAAGGCAGAGCTGGGTGCTCAGGTGAGAGCCAGGAGATTCCTGAAAGGGGTCATCTGGATGGGCTGAGAAGGATGTGGACTAGGGAGGGAAGAGGATGCTCAGGCAGAGAGACTGATGTGAGTAAAAGCCCAGAGCAGGTAATACCAGGGGTGTGCTGGGACATCCTAGAAGTTTCTTTCTGTAGAAGTAGAGAGTGCATGCCAGGGAGATTTGCAAGATGGAGCTGGAAAGGTAGGCAGGGCCTAGATTTTTTTAAAAAAGGCCTTAATTGTCTAAGAAGAACACACTTCATTCTGCAGGGAATGGGGTGGGGAGCAGTAAGGATTATTGAAGAAGCTTGCAAAAAGGGGGAAACATACTTGTAATTCCAACATCGGATCTCATCAATCATCATCTCCACTTCTCTGCAGGCCCTGCCTGGCTGTCCACCAGTGTAGAAGCCCCGTGTAAGCCCCTGGGAACAAATATTTGGGGCTGGCCAATTCCTGCATTTATTACTTCTCATCTAGCCCCATCCTTTGACCAGCATGTTCCTGTAGCTCTCTCTCTGAGTCATGAAGTAGCTGAGGCATTCTCACCGCCTTGTAGGAAACAGAGACAGGACAACACTTCTGTGCCTAGAACCTGGTTCACAGCACAGGCCAGCGGGATATGATTGATTTTCATGTTACTAGAACAAGAACCCACTGAGCACATACCAGTTTCCCAGCACTGTGCTAAGGAATCTGCAGACAGCTCCTCTCTAACCCTCACAACAGAGGGGGCCTGTTGGGCTATCTCCCGTTCCAGATGAGAAGACTATTGCTCAGAGGTCACAGAACAAGTGAGTGCCAGAGCCTGGACCGGAAGCCATGCTGTCCAAGTTCAGGTTCTTGACAACTGGGTAATATTCCACTCCATGGCAGAGCTTCTTAAACTGGGGTCCATGGACTCCCCTGGGTCTGTGGATAAATCTGAGGTTTCTGAATGGGAATAGAAAAAACAATTACAGGATAGCCCCTTATCCACGGCTTCAGTTACTCAAAGTCAACCACAGTTCAAAAATATCAAATGGAAATTCCAGAAATAAACAATCTGTAAGTTTTAAATTGGGCACTGTTCTGAGAAGTGTGATGAACCCGCATGCTGTCTCGCTCTGTCTCGCACAGGACATGAATTATCCCTTAGTCTAACATCTCTACACTGTAGACGCCACCTGCCCATTAGCCACCTAGTAGCCACCTGTGTTATCAGATCCACTCCCTGGTATTGCAGTGCTTATGTTCAAGAAAACTTATTTTACTTAATAATGGCCCTGACTGGGCATGGTGGCTCAAGCTGTAATCCCAGCACTTTGGGAGGCCGAGGCAGGCAGATCACTTGAGGTCAGGAGTTCGAGACCAGCCTGGCCAACATGGCAAAACCCCATCTACTAAAAATACAAAAATTAGCTGGGTGTGGTGGCAGGTGCCTATAATTCCAGCTACCTGGGAGGCTGAGGCATGAGAATTACTTGAACCTGGGAGGCAGAGGTTGCAGTAGTGAGCTGAGATCGCACCACTGCACTCTAGCCTGGGCGACAGAATGAGACTTAGTCTAAAAAAAAAAAAAATTGCCCTAAAGCATAAGAGTAGTGATCTTGCTATTTAATACACAGATAAAGAAGCTTTTACATTTCTACTTTATGGATTTGATGTTTAATATTTTGATATATTTATTTCAAAATAGTTGGTTCTGTTTGTAATCCTATGGATTTTATTTTCTGCATTTTAAAATATTGTTTGAAGAAGGATCACAGGCTTCACCAGATTGCCTATGGGATCCATGGAAAATAAAATATGGATAAGGCTGAGCACAGTGGCTCATGCCTGTAATCCCAGCACTTTGGGAGGCTGAGGTGGGAGGATCACTTGAGGGCAGGAGTTCAAGACCAGCCTGGCCAACATGGTAAAACCCCGTCTCTACTAAAAATACAAAAATTAGCCAGGCATGACAGTGAATATCTGTAATCCCAGCTACTTGGGAGGCTGAGGCACGGGAATCACTCGAACCCGGGAGGCAGAGGTTGCAGTGAGTCGAGATTGTGCCACTGTATTTCAGCCTGGGAGACAAAGCAAGCCTATCTCAAATGAATGAATGAATGAATGAATGAATGAATACATAGATAGTTAAGAACCCCTGCATAGAGTCTTTGCTGGTCCTCCATGAAGTTTCTTCCTCTCGGTTCCTATAGGCTTGGCTGGTATTTTTCTTGTGCCTCTTTCTACCTGTGTTAGAGTCAGGATAGATGTGTTTAATCCCTCCTAGGAGACTGAACTCCCTGAAGGCAGTACCGTGTTTCACTCACCTGTGTGTTCCCCACAGTATTGCTCGGTACATAATAAATGTATAATAAATGCTTGTAAATTAGTGAATAGGTGAGAGATGAATGAATTAATGAATGAGGAATGAGTACTGAGCAGGTTGGGGACTGGCCTGGAGAAGAAATACATGTTTTGAGTCTATTATATACCAGCCACTTGGAGCTTTCATATACATTATCACATCAAATCTTACAGCTCTATAACAAAGATATCCTGACATTAACTTTATAGATGTAAGGAAACTGGGTTCAGAATGGTAAAGTGACATGCCCAGTAAATGTCGGAGACAAGGTTTTTTAGATTTTTTCCTCTACTGTATGAGCTCACCTCTAGGGAAGAATAAAATGGTTAAAAGCTAGGCAAGGCAGAGATAGTGTGACATGGGAAGTTAACATAGGTTCATGGACTTGTGTGTAATAGGGGGATTGTTTTCAGTTGCCCTAAACTCAAAAATTGTTTTCATCCAGGCTACGGCCTGGGTGGCGTAGAGTGTCTCTCTTCTCCTGCTGCACAAAAGAGCAGAGGCAAAGAGAAGAGGAGCCAACCGCATGTAACAGACACCTGCTGCTGACATTTTGCCCAAGGGCCCTGAATCAGTCAGGGGTCAGCCAGGAAGACAGAAACCATTCTAGGTCTTTGGAACAGAGTGAATTGAATGCAGGGATTGGTGATGGAAGCACTGAGAGGCCAACAGGACTGTGAAGCAGCTGCTAGAGATTAGCAACAGCTGGAAGCTGCTACTACCCTCAGGGACATAGGGACAGTGGGAGGAGGTGTCACCAAAGCCCAGAAACGGAGGCCATCCAGTGGGAGCCAGAGTCTCAGTGGGGGCTGCCAGCTGGGGGCTACGTAGTAGGAGCTGGAATTCTGGAGAAGCATAACCTCTGCCGCAGACACATAGTGAGAGATGGGGAGGAGTACCCTGGCTTCTCCCCTCGAACTCTCCAGTCTTCTACAGATGCCTTTCATTGGCAGAATGCTAGAAGCTAGAGGGGAAAGGAGCCTAGGAAATGTATTTCCCTGAGATACTGAGATCAAAAAAGGGTGGGGACGGATTTGAGAGCAAACCAGTAGTTGACCAGCATAGATCTACTCCTGGAAGAGTAGGCATCTTGGGCTTGTGGGATGTTATGGAGGGCTGTGACTTGCTCTAAGGAACAGCGATGAGGTTCTGGCTTTAAATACGAATTTGGAGCAATTACAGCTGGGGAAATGGAGACTCTTCTGTCATTGATAGCAGCCTTGGAGCTCAGTCCTGACCTCTTCTCTCTCCTGTTGGCATTCACTCCTGGGCGATTTCCTCCTGTCCCGTGGCTTTAGACATCATTTTCTGGCCGATGGTTCCCAAATGTCTGTCCTTGGATCTGAATGTACCTGTATATCTAATTTTGTACCTGTATATCTAATTTTCTACCTCATATCTCCACTTGGATATGTAAAAGTGGTATTAAACTGAACATGTCAGGAGCCAAACATTTAATTTGTCCCTCTTGTTCCCCATTGCCTCTTCCCACCTCAGTCAGTGGTATCGCCAACCACTTGGTTGCTCAGGCCAAAAATCTTGGAGTCATCCTTGACGCCCATGTTTCTTTCAGAGCCCACCTCCCATTCATCAAGTCCTGCCAGTCCTTTGTTTTGAAACAGATTCTGAATCTGACCTTTCCTCACCACCTCTTCTACCATCACCTTGGTCTACTGCCTCTGCCCATTTATCTTCTAGACTATTGTAGTAGCTTTCTCATTGGGCCCCATGCCTCATTCCACCATTGCCCCCTCCCCAGTTCTCACACAGCAGAGTGATTCTGTTAAAACTTAAGTCAGGGCTGGGCATGGTGGCTCATGTCTGTAATCCCAGCACTTTGGGAGCCCGAGGCGGGTGGATCACGAGGTCAGGAGATGAAGACCATCCTGGCCAACATGGTGAAACCCCATCTCTACTAAAAATACAAAAATTATCCAGGCATGGTGGCACACACCTGTAGTCTCAGCTCCTTGGGAGGCTGAGGCAGGAGAATCGCTTGAACCTCGGGAGACGGAGGTTGCAGTGAGCCGAGATTGCACCACTGCACTCCAGCCTGCTGGTGACAGAGCAAGACTCCATCTCAAAAAAAAACAAAAAGCTAAAGTCAGATCATATTACTCTTTTGCTCAAATGTTTTCATATCACACTTAGAGAAAAGTGGTTGCCATGGCCCACAAGGCCCTGTGCTATCCCACTCTGCTCACCTCTCTGATCTCAGTTCCTACCATCATGCGCCTCTCTTCCTCTTCTCTGTCCACAATGGTCTTGCTGTTACTTGAATAGGTCAAGCATCCTCCTGACTCAGCGCTTTTGTATCTGCTGTCCCCTCTGCAGGGGACATTATGCCCCTATATGTCCACATGACTTCCTCACTTTATCCAAGTCTCTGACCACCCTGATTAAAAGGACATCCTAATCTGTCTCTTTCTTTCCTTACCCAGATTTGTCTTAACATTCATTAATGGCATTACATGTGCTAAATTAATTTTCTTGTCCGGCTTCCCCATGGAATATAAGCTCCAAGAGGGCGAGAGCTTTGTTTGTTTTCCATCATACCCCCACACCTAGAATAGAGCTATGCTGGACTGTCGGGTAGCAGCTCAGCACCGTTTCCCCTCTTCTTTGCACACTCTTGTATCATAAGGGCTAGACGCTTGGAAATCACATTTTTCAGAATCCCTACTTCAATCCTGCCGATGGCATACATAGGATTTGGAAGGTGGGAGAGAAGCAGAATCTATATTACTGTTCTCCCAGAAGCAATGGGCTGATGCAGGGGTTTTGGTAAATGTGAGATGTTTGCAGTGGCCTCTGGGGGTTTTCCTGAGGCTATCCACTTTAATCCTGGAACTAGGAACAACCATTTTGGCAATTTTCCTTATTTCAGGCAACTTCTTAAGATATAGCAGTGGATTTCATTAATGCACGTCCTTCCAGCCCTTTCAAAGTTTTTTTTAAGTCCCTGTCTCCTAGGAATTCCTATAGCAGTTTCTGTTTCCTTGAATGAACTGTCTGATACAAATCATGGCACACAATAGGTACTCAAAAATCATTAAATGAATAAATACGCCTTGATAGAAGGAAGTGACAGGACTAGAACGAATCCATGTTGGACACAAAGGAGCATACTCAGGTGCTAGAGACAGTTACTTCTTTCTTGGAGGTTTCCTAAGACCCCAGTATGGAGGACCAGGTAGAGACAGCAGACCCATTCTGCAGGGTATTTGGAGTGTGCCATATCTATGCGTATACTAAAGTTAACATTTTAGAAAACTCTATGTAGTTCATTCCATGATGAGAGTTTCGTCCATTCCCAGTCTAGCCATTTTAAAAATAAATATTCAGTCCTAAGAGCTCAGACAGACATTGCTGAGGAAAGGGGGTTCATAATGGGGAGACCTTCTGATGCTTGCAGTCAAGGTTCCACACCAGATTGCACGGTCTGAGTGCACAGTCTCTTTAAACAAGTAGCGACCTCTTCCTAAGGGCTTGGAATGAGCTAGGCTCTGTGCTATACTCCTTATTTCCCATCTCATAGACTCCTCCCAATAATCCCATGATGGAAGTATTACCTCTCCATTTTATAGATGAAGAGACAGGCTCAGAGAGGCTCAGGGACTTGCCCAAGATCACTCAGCTAAGGCAAAGTGAGGATGTAGACTCAGATAACACCTTTTGGGGTATCTGTCTAGCCCATGACTACCCATGCTTTCTCTAGAATCTGACCCCTCTTCTCTCTGATCCTCAGCGTTGGGCCCCAGCAGCCAGGTCTGTAGGCATTCAGCAAGAGTAAAGAGGGGGCCTGAGGCTAAGTGCAGTGGCTCACACTTGTAATCCCAGCACTTTGGGAGGTGAGGTGGGAGGATCGCTTGAGCCTAGGAGTTCAAGACCAGCCTGGGCAACATAGAGAGACCCCATCTCTATAAAAAATAAAAATTAGCTGGGTGTGGTGGTGCACGCCCAGCTACTAGGGAGGCTGAAGCAAGAGGACTGCTTGAGACCATGAGGCCGAGGCTACAGTGAGCCATGACCACACCACTGTACTCCAGTCTGGGTGATAGAGCAAGACCCTGTCTCAAATAAAGGGGCACCCCGGAGCTCCATGTTCCTCAAGGTCCCCTTCTTTCTTTTCCCAACACTTACAGCCTTACCACAGGCTCAGAGGCTATCCAGACAAATCTCATTATGCCTTTTACCCTTTTTGAAGTTAGTCACTGCAAAATCCCCAAACTCCCAGCCTAGTCCTCATCCTCTCCCCTTTGATCTTCATTTGGCTCTGTACATCCCCTCACGTGACCTACCTCTCTTTTTCCTACTCCCGAAATCCTTCCACTGGGCTTCCTAACATTTTGTTAGTTACCAGCAAAATATTCTGTAACCTCTTCCTTGTCCCTGAACGTTCCCTTTCTTCTTACTCTAGAGGAAACCTAGCTCCCCTTCCAGGATGCTGCCTTTCCTGAATCCCTCTCACGTGGTGGCTGTTCCTATTCCTGCAGCCACTGGTAGGTGGGGTGGGTGCCCTCCCTGCTCCTTGTTGCCACTTTCAGATCATTTGTTCCTGTGCATTCCCCAAAACTGTGGCTTTGAAGTTGTGCTGTCAGACCACACCCCTTTGATACTCCTTGTTTCAGTCATCTACAGAGCCCTAGTTGCTCCCCTCTACTGTTCCCTGAAGATTTTTAAATGCCGAGCACTCTTTCTCCAGCACTTCCCTGTCACGGTTCTTGGTGATTTCCATAGAGACGATCCTTCCCGGTGATCATACATAGAGACAATCCTTCTCCGAGCCTTGCTTCTCACTTCCCTGGCCCCTGTCATTCCACCTAGTTCCACTTGTCACTCTCAAGGTCACACACCAGTGCTTACCACTAACAATAATTGTATCCCCTCCAAAATCTCAAGCATCCTACTTTCTGAATACCACCTGACCTTTCCAGCTCACTCTGCTGTGGGTGGCGGCATTGCATGGTCTCCAGGTGAGAGCAGGCTATTCCTCCACCAGCAAAAGGGAGGGGCTGCTGCTTCTGGCACAGAGGGCTCCGGTGGAATTTGCGGTTCAAGATTTTCAGGCTTCTCTATACAAATACTCTCATCCATTTTGTCAGGGTTCCACGTCTTACCTGCTACAGACTTTAAGGTCACCGGTGAGACTATGCATTCATCTCCTTTGCAGGTCTCTTCCTTAATAATCAAATTCTGAGCCCAGTTTTCAGCAGTCTGCTTTGTGGCAGGAGGAGATGAGTCTCCTTTAAAGATGCCGTGGGGTCCTCTGCCTTCCAAAGCGTGCCTTCACTTGGCAATTAGCTTCCCTGGACCCACCATTTTATTTTGCAAAGCTTTCGAGGCTGTCAAAAACAGCCAAGCCTCACCACGGTCCTTATAATTTCCTCCAATCTGATCAAGCACCCAAGCTTCTTGCCTTCCTCCTCGTACGGCATCTCATTAAGCACAGGTGAAAGTTTAGCACTGGGGAAGCCCTGCATACCGGAGGTCACCACTCCATTCTCCACCAGCAATGGGGTCCCTATTGTCTTCAGATGGGTGGGCAATCTGATTCCTAAGTCCCACGAGGGCCATGCCTAGTACCAACTGCCTTAGTCCTCCCAGAAAACAGAGCCTGAGGCAGAAACTCGTATAATCACACTAATGAGGAGTGCAGACCCTTGGTAGCAAGACTCAGGGCAATGGGGAATGAGGCAGGGAGAGAGGGAGAGCAACCCAAAGGATCCGTAGTGCTGAGCTTTGTTGACACAGTTTTGTAACAAGTGTAGCTGATGATTGTTTTTAGGACCATCTGATATGGTTTAACTGTGTCCCCGCCGAAATCTCATCTTGAATTTTAGTTCCTGTAATCCCCACATGTCACGGGAGGGACCTGGTGGGAGGTAACTGAATCATGGGGGTGATTACCCCCATGCTGCGGGTTCATGTTTTAGTGAGTGAGTTCTCGCGAGATCTGATGGTTTTAGAAACGCTTTCCCCTTTCTGCTTGGCACATCTCCTTGCTGATGCCATGTGAAGAAGGACATGTTTGCTTCCCCTCCTGCCATGATTGTAAGTTTCCTGAGGCCTTCCCTGCCATGAACTGTGAGTCAATTAAACTTCTTTTCTTTATAAATGATCCGGTCTCAGGTATGTCTTTATTAGCAGCGTGAGAACGGACTGATACGCCATCCATGCTGTATCTGAATAGACCTGAAAATCTGGTGATCAGGGTGGGTTGCAGAGAGGATTTATCTTGATTTCCTTCCATCTCCTATAAAGGCTTGCCCCACAGAGCATCGGCTCTCTTGCACTCCTGGGTGGTGTCACCCACCCCTTCAGTGACCCTGAAGAAATCAGAAAACATGCCTTTGGGTGTAATTTTTTTCTGGATGCAGAAGTGGAAGGAGGATCCTGCAGCCCTGAAGGTGCCCCAGGCTGTAGAATTGCAGGGTCCCTGCAGCTGTGGCTGGGATGCCGCTCACTTGGGGAGTCAGTGCCTGTGGCAGCAACTGGGTCAAAACAAGAGGTCAAGGGCACTAGTGATGGTGAGTGAGGCCCAGAGTACTTGAGGCCGTGCATAGGAGGTTCTGAGATGCCCTGTGAAATGAAAATCAGATTACGTCATTCAGAACTCTCATGATGTCTCACCCCACGGTGGCCCACACACCTTGCCCACTCTGGGCCCTGCCACTCTCTGAGCTCCACTCCTTCCTCTCTTACATAATGAGCTTTACTCCAGCAGCACTGAAGACCCCACCTGTCCTCAGTCTGTCACAGCCTCCTGCCCCAGGGCCTTGGCACCTGCTTTCCTCTGCCTGGAGGGCTCGTCCCTCACAATCCTGACTGCCTGTTTCCTTCATTTTCTTCAGGGCTCTTGTCAGATGTCACTTTGTCTATGAGCCCTTCTTTGTCTACCTTATGGAATTTCATCCCTGTCCCCACCCAGCTCTCTCTTTGCCCTGCCGTATTGCTGTCCTGACATCCTGTGCATTTTGTCAGCTGTTTCTTTCCCGTCTTCTCTGAACGTAAGCTCCCTGAGGGCAGAGGCTTTTTCTGTTGGCTGCCTGCATCTGTGGCACACGTGGCACACTGCTGGTGCTCCATCAATCTTTGTTAAGTGAACAAATGATTAAGTAAATGAATGATGGGGATGCAATCCCCACTCCCCTAGCAATGACTGATTCAACCAGAGAAGACCCCTGGCCCAAGCTGGGTCAATGAGGTTGTCTCTCCAGGGAATTTGGAATTAGGCTTAAGAGCTTACGAGGCTCTGGAGGAGCAGAAATTCAGACCTGTGAATTCAGGAGCTGTGGGGTGGCATTTCACCCCATGCCAAGGTGGAAGGAGTGGGTCTGAAGGGAGAGGAGACTTAAGAGGCCCTGCAGGGGACGGAGAGAGGCCAGCGCCAGCTCCATCCTTCCCTTGGGAGACACCCCAGGACCTTATGATAAATTCCTCCTTTCTGCTTAAGCTAATGAGAATGGCCTTATTTTTACCTGCAGTTAAAGTCTTAAATATCAACACTACCGTTTACTGAGCGCCACTGTATCCAACAGGAGCTGTACTGAGCCTTATCCTGCTTTGTAGAATCTAAGCAGGCCACTTCTTGCAGTGCAGGCCACATGGGGCCTCTCGGTCACTCACAGCACCTTGGTTAGCACACAGCCCTTGCTGAAGGAGCTCTGAGGCTGCCCTGAGGCCTTTTCCTGGCACCCAGGGGGTGGCCCAGCTGCTCCAGAGCCTGAGGCCTCTCCTTCTTACCCTGGCACATGGCACTCCCCCAGCCCAGCTGTCACCACAGGCTCCCTGCTCCTTGCCACCTTGGTGCCTGAGGCTCCAGGTCTCAGCAAGGCTCTGGCCTGGGCCTCATCACTCCTGCTCTGCGACCCCTGCATCTGGCTCCTGCTCTCCCAGCCTCCTGAGCCCCACAGTCCCCTCCCCTCCAGGCCTGACCCCAGAGGGCAGAATCTATTGTCCTCTTCCGGCCCAGCCATCCCCTAGCCCAACCTGACAGCTCCTTCATTAAGGATGCACATTTACAAACAGCTGATTTACATAGAACGCAAGGAAACGGCTCCATTTGCAGAAAAAAAGGAGACTCCTGGTCACTGGTCACTTAAAACGGCAGGGATCTGGGATGAGGAAGCCTCCTGCCCTTTCTACCTTTCTCTAGGCAACTCTGAAGAGGCCATTGGACCCACAGTAGGGGGCAGGGGGAGGAAAGCAGGTTGAATAAAAGTAAGAAATGAGGTGTTGGGCTGGCATATGCTATTTAGTTTCTGTATTTGTTTTTAGAGTAATTTTATTCTTTACGTACCTATGCCCTTGTGAACTTTTAGAGTCTGTTTTTAAATTCTGCCAAGCCTCTCCAGCCCTGTTACTCCTGACACACACACACAGACACACACACACACACAGACACACACACAGTTTTTATTTCAAGGGTGAGCAGTCATGGAACAGAAAGGTAGAGTGTGCTGTAGAAGAGCTTTGGAGTCAGAAGCCCCATATTGAATCCCAGCGCCACCCTCCATGAGCTGCTGGTATAGGACATACTGACACTGACAAGGAATCTATTGGGGCCTCAGTTTCCCTACTAGTACAATAATAATAATATCAACTCAATGGAGTGGTTTTGGGGATGGAGAGATTAAGTACATGCATGTAGGGTACTGTGTGCAGTGCTGGGCAGGTAAGGGATCTGTGAGTGGTAGTTATTATTTAGGTTTAGGAAGCAAAAGCTCAACCACATGCCCCATCCTGGCCTCCTCTCCCATCCTTCCAAGAGACTCTACCCTTTGATCTGACCCAGGCACAGATTGATACCCACCCCTAGATGCGGGCAGAGGACACAGGCCATTTGTTCCCCTGCTTTTATTAGTTCACATTCTTCCCTAGAAAGAGCCCTTCTCTTCTTGTTCTGTTCATAGTCTATTAGGCCTCCTCTCCCCTCTACTCCCCCACCAAGAAGTGGGGTGAGGGGCAGACAGGTTTGGGACACAACGATGCAACAACACCGAACATGCCACTATGAGTCAGGTGTTACTAAGCTCTGCAGGTCAGCTATCTGATTTAATCACCTATTTTGCGCATTCATGGCAGGCAATTCTAGCCGAGCCCTGAGAAGTTCTCAGAAGCAGTGTGGTGATCTATTAGTGATGTCTGCCATGAGTGAAGTCATGGGACTATCATGATTCCATTTGCCTTCTCAGCTGGGAGCAGTTGGGAGCTTGTAGGAAGGACTCTGAGCTCCAGCTGGAGCTCAAGTGGGCTTTCTGGGAAGATGATCCCTAAGCAGACATCTGTAGAATGAGTAAGAGGATGGTCAGTTGAAGAAGGATGGGCAAGGTGCTCTGGACAGGAAGTAGCATGGATGTTAGATATAAATCACCATGTGGGCAGGCAGGTATTACTGGGGCATAAAGCAGGGGGCAGGGAGAGATGGAAGATGAAGCAGACAAGAAAATCAATGAATGGTCCATGTAAAGCAGTTAGAATGCATAGTAAGTGCTCAATAAACTGTAGCTGCCATATTATTATTGTTGCTGTTGTTACTGGAGAGTGTCAATAAATGTTTCTTGGCTGATAGGCAGAGGGCAAGGCCCATTAAGCACCTAGAGGATATTGCTCAGTAAATTCCTAGTTGACTTATTGGCAACCTGATCAATAATCAATTGACTCTGGGAAAGTCCAGCCGTGGCAAGTGACAGTATATCAGGATAAAGACATAAGTGGCAGTACAAATACCATACCCCAAGTCCAAAATCAGGCAAACTTTGCGTTTTACTTAGCCCCTCCTCTGGGGAAGTCCTCCTGGCTTGCTCCAGGCCCACCAGCAGTCTACTTATTTTAGCCTCTGAGTCTGGTGACTTCTCTTTGTGGCACAGCCATGGCTTCTTGTCCATGTCTGGAGCTGTCACCTCTCCCCACCTAGCTGCAGAGGGAGAGCTCAGCCAGGACCCCTCCTGAAGTTGCTATTTTCTGTCCCCTCTGCTCACTTTCCTAGGGGCTGCTTTGAGACTCAGACCTTGAGCTTCCCCCACAAGAGCCGGGGCAGACCCCACCCTTCATTTTCTATACTGTGCTTATTTTTTTTTTTTTTTTTTTTTTAGGAGACAGGGTCTCGCTCTGTTACCCAGGCTGAGGTGCAGTGGCATAATCATAGCTCACTATAACCTTGAAGTCTTGGGCTCAAGCGATCCTCCCACCTCAGCTTCCTGAGTACCTGGCACTACAGATGCATATCACCCCACCTGGCTAATTTTAAAAAATTTTTTGCAGAGATGGGGTCTTGCTATGTTGCCCAGGCCGGTCTCAAACTCCCAGCCTCAAGCAATCTTCTTGCCTCAGGCTTTCAAAGTGTTGGGATTACAGGCATTAGCCACTGCACCCAGCCTCCTTCCTTATTTTATAGGATGAAGGGTCTGTGCCACTCCCTTGACCTCAGGGTGTTCTGTCCACAAGGAATTTCCATCCCCTTCCCTCCACCCTCAGGGTGCCCGTCCCTGCTCCTACCCTCCCCTGCATCCCTCAGAGCCTAATTGAAGAGGCTCCGCCTGGCAGAGAAAATGAAAGCTTTATCTTCCTAGTCCATCCTGAAGCGTGTTAAGATGATGGATGAGTTTCCAGACCTGCATGCTCCTCCCAGTAGCATTAACAAAATTGCCTTTCAGGATCCCAACTTCCACGTCAAGATGGGCTGCCGTGGAGATGGGAGTCCCAGGCTTTGGCGCTTGACGGTGAACATTAAAATCATTTTAATGCTGCATTTAGGATTTGCGTTCCCTGTGTGCGAGCCAGTCCCATTGCTGGCACCAGAGTAAGATGAATGATGTTTGTTAAAAAGCTCTTTGGTACAGTCTGATTGACCATTAGGGACACTCAGCTGGGAGTGGGTGCGTGGGCCCAGCTTCTGGGTCTGGATGGGACTAGTCAGAGATTGGGTCACAGCCAAGTCTTTTCCTTTAGGCCTCTCCCACCTCCCCCAGGCTATACTGTCAGGAGGTCAGAGATGTGTCATAGCTAAGAGAGTCCCGAGCTGGAATCCCACCTCTGAAACTAGGTTGCTGATGGAACAGGGTGAACCATTTCCCCACTAGACATCAGCATCCCCATCCATGAAATAGGAGAATGGCTAGCTGTTATGGGTTAAATGGTGTCCCCCTAAAATTCACATGAAGTCCAACCTCTCTCCCACTCTCAAAATGTGATCTTTTCGTAAATAGGGTCTTTACAGAGGCAATCAAGTTAAAATGAGGTCATTAGGGTGGGCCCTAATCCAGTGTGATTGGCGTCCTTATAAAAAGGGGAAAATTGGAGACCCATACGCACACACTGCAGGGAGAACCCTGTGTGAAGATAAAGGCAGGGATTGTGGCGATGTGTCTACAAGCCAAGGATTGCCAGGAAAGGGGTGTGGAATGGAGCCTTCCTCACAGCTCTCAGAAGGAACCAGCACCGACAGTGCCTTGATCTCAAGTTTCCAGCCTGCAGAACCGTGAGACCCTATGTTTCTGTTGTCTAAGCTGCTCAGTTTGTGGTGCTTTGTTAAGGCAGTCCCAGGAAATAAATATGCTGGCTGGAGCCCCGCCCACTCAGACACTCCCTGACTCTGTGACGCTATTATTCAGCCTTAGGGACCAGCTGGGATGAGGGAATCTGCTCTCTGCTGCTCCAGGAAAACTTGGAGGGTGGGAACCAAGCGGGCAGGACCTTGGAGCTGAAGCCACTGACTGTCTTTGTTCCCAAACCAAAATGGTTAAAAAGGCCCAGGAGCCCGGGAGGAACTGCTGGTTCTCTGGGGACAGTTGGATGGAGGAGGGGGCTGGTCCCTAGTATATGAGTCCAGGCAGAGCTCTGGTGCTGGGCTGAGGGCCATCATAACTCAGGGTTGGGGGCCTTGGACCCCCACCAGAGCAAGGAGTGGGATGTCTGCCTCTGGGCATAGGAGAGAAGGTATACGTGTTGATCCAGTCTCAGCTTCTTGCTGCTCCCAGGTCAACTTGCTTTTCTCCCAAATAAGAATATTTTTCGTTGCATGGAAATGAATCCCCTTAGTGTGTGTTATAGAAAAATAAAGTTAAAATTCATGCACACCCGAGTATGTGGCCTGAAACAGACCCAGGAATACTGACTGAGCACCCAGCACAGCCAGACACTTTCACTGCATTCTCTTAATCCTACTGACAACTCTATTTTTGCACATATTACTGTCTCCATTTTACAGAGGAGGAAACCAAGATGCTGGGAAGTGATGCATGACTCACAGTTACATAGTGCTTGGATTTGAACTCAGAGAGTCTGACCCCCTCACCCCCAACCCACAGCTTAGCCTCTCACGAGAAGATTCTGTATCACTGGGCCTGGCACCCAGTGACACAGAATCTTCTCGTGAGAGGCTAAGCCATGGGAGAAGTGGAAAGAGCTGAGGATGGCAGAGCAGTTGATGAAGAACGAGGAACAATCAGGAGGGCGTGGAGGGTTAGAAACACTTATGCTGGCTGTGAGATGATGGTCGGGAGAGGACTGGTGGGCCGTGGGCCATGTTTATCTGTGGGGCCACCCTGTTGGTCTGGTGGCTGAGCAGGAAGCATATCTTCTTTGGTTCCTGGGAGGTGGCTTTTGTGGGGACTGGAGACGGATCGGTCCAGGCGGGCAATATCCCTGCCACCGCCCCTCCCCCACACGGCAGGTGGCACCAGGTGTATTTGGCAAAGCCTTGGGCACAGGGAAGGCCAATCAGCCTGAGTGAGCGGGGCTGCGCTGGAGCTGGGGATTGCTGGGGATTGCTCTTGCAATCAGGGCATTTCACATAGCAAATTGTGGTCATTTAGGCCTCTCTCCGGCGAGCTTAATTTCAGGCCCAAGCACAGAGGATATTCAGAGACACAATGAGGTAATTTCACATTTTAAAGCAGAGAATGCAGCGTAAATTAGTAGAAAAATCATGACACTTATAAACCCGTTCTAAAGATGTATTGTTCCCTTCTCTTCTGGGAGGAAAAAAAATCAGCTTCTATTAAGATTGAATTAACCACTGGAGGAGAATTCCTCAGACGGCCCATTCATAAGGAGAAATCTATTTTAAACTTGGTGGAAAGGCTTTTGCAGCAAGTGTTGGGAAGAGAGTTCCTGAGGAGATGCAGGTGCTCTCGCAGCAGTTCCTGCACCTGGGCAGGGGAAGCAGGGTGCTTAGGCCTGCGCCCTCTCATGCCCACCCCAGGTTGGCCCCCTTTGGGTACAGCCTTGAGTGGTGTAAATGCTGAGGTCACATGCCCCCTAGACAGTGATGTAAGTACACATCATTTATTTGGGAGTGAGGGAGGGGAGCGGAGAAGCGAGATGCCAGGGCTGGGGGGCAGTGAAGAGTCCTGCATCAAGTCAGCCACCCCTGTGGGCAACCGGAGGAGAGGAGACCATGCCCCTTAGAGCTAGCCGCCATGAGGGTTGGGAGCTGGGCTCTTTATTCTGCCCAATCCTAAAAGTCATCGTGGAGGGCTGCTCCATACATTTATTGGTTTTAATTTCTTGGCTTTTCTGATCTCTACCCTGAAGGTGGTGAAGTGGGCTCCAGCAGCCAGAGACAGCCCTCGTTGAGGCTGTGGGGAGCCAGGCAGGTGCTTTGTTAAGGCAGTCTCAGGAAATAAATATGCTCGCCTGGAGTGGTCAGTGTGATGGGATCTAGCGCATGCTACCTGGTTTCTGGTATCCTCATTCCCAAACCCCATCCCAAGGTGCTTTCTTGAGCTCTAGCATGTCTTTTTTTTTTTTTTTTTTTAAAAAGAGTCTTGCTCTGTTGCCCAGGCTGGGAGTGCCGTGGTACAATCTTGGCTTACTGCAACCTCTGTCTCCCAAGTTCAAGTGATTCTCCTGGCTCAGCCTCTGGAGTAGCTGGGATTGCTGGCTAATTTTTGTATTTTTAGTAGAGAAGGGGTTTTGTCATGTCGGCCAGGCTGGTCTTGAACTCCTGGTCTCAAGTGATCCCCTCATCTCAGCCTCCCAAAGTGCTGGGATTACAGGTGTGAGCCACCATGCCCGGCCATCCAGCTCTTCTTTTATTCCAGACAGGCAGGTGCCATGCCAGATTTCTGTGTCACCAAAGGGGTCATGCCAAGAAGATAAGCCCTATGTCCTAGTCCCAGCTCTTTCCCTGGCAAATTGTCAACCTGAGCTCCTCCTGCCGTCTCTCTGGGTCACAATGTCCCAGGTGTTTTGGGATGCCCTTCAAAGCTTTTCCTTGCTTGACAATAATGGCTTATATGGCAGGGGGGAGGTGACAATGCCAGTCTGATTCCATCACGTCTCCCAGCACCCAGCTCTGGCTCTTGGGCCTAGCAGGCCAGTGACACTTTGCTGAATGGAGCTGGACTGTGGGGCTCCAGGGCAGAGCTCTGGCCAGATGGACTGACCACGTCCTGATCTCCTGAGCCAGAGAGAAGCCTTGGATACCACGCCCATGGAAGGGCCCTACCGGCCCTGGATGTGCCCAGGCCGGGAACCAGAATGTGCCCAGGTCATAGCCCAGCCTTGGGGTCCAGGACATTAGGATCCCTTTTTACTCTTAAAATGACATCCATTTTAAGGCAAATCCATCTGAGAACTGGTGAATTTATTCCACATGGCAAACATCTGAGCCCGAGACTAAACTCTGGGCTGTGTTTCTTCACTATGGAGTATTCCCTTCCTCTGTTTTATCATTCGAGTTAAAGTAAGCCTTTTTAATCCACTGAACTTTTCATGCCAGAATATCCCGTGGCTTTCTGTGCCCAACCCCACTTTATGATAAGTTTCCAGTTCATTTTTTCAGAGAAATCAATTTCAATGTTGATCAAAAGGCTTTTTCAGAGATCCAGGTGACGGAGCCCATGAATTCAGTTCTCAAAGAGACATAGGGCCCCAGAGCTTGTCCCCACACCCAAAAGTGGGGTGCAGAGGCTGCCAGCAGTTCCGGGGGTGATTTCTCCCCAACACCACCTGCGCCATCCATCCCCCCAGGCTGGGAGCCTCTTGGGAGCCTCATCCAGCCCCAACGGTGGTGCCTCTAGCTCCCTTGACAGCCAGTGGTGGTGAAATGGCTGCTTCAAGAGTTCAGCTTTGTACAAAGACAGAAATAATCAGGTTGACCAAAGGGGAAAAAAGGGAAAATTGAGCATTATGAGGGTGATAATTCAGAAAGTGTCAGCCTCAGAATAATTGAATCCGATGACATTTTGTGCTACAGGAAACAATAGCAGCTAGCCCGCTGCCCATCTGATTCATGTCTGGTTCATGTTTAACAAAACAAGGGCAGGGGTCACGCAGCCACGAGCCCCATAAATAACCCGTTAATGGGATTTCCAAACAAGCTGTCCTCAAAGTGGCTTTCCGTCTCACTGAGAGAATATTAAAATGCAAATGGATTCGGGCTGTGTCTTCATAAACAACCGTGTTCATTTAACCTCCGACCTCCCCGCTTAACTGCCCATTCCAGCAATTTGTACGGGCTCCTCGGCCACAGGCTCCTGCGGTAATTCAGGGAAAGTGCATTAAAGGAAAGGGTTACAATTTGCGATGCTCAGTTAATCACGCTATTGAGATGTTTGTGGACAGAATCGTGCTCCTCCTCACACTTGTCTCAGGCCACCCCCACCCCCACCAGCCCAAACGTGGCCAGTTGGTTCCTTTTGTTGTTGGAGAATCTGGTGCAGTGGGTGCGGTCCTAGGGGTGGGTAGACTGTCTTCCCAGCTGACTGGGGGCCCCTCCTCGGGCCTCCAGTCACCAGCCTGCTTTTCCTTGGCTGCTGTTCTGCTTGGGGTCTGGCCAGAGACCCTCAGTTAAATGCAGATGGTCTCAAGGCTCATTCTCCTTTGTGAAATGGCCCAGGCTTACCTCGGGCAGCCGCCTGTCACTTGGTTTCTTCCCAGGGGCCCCCTGTCTGTTCTCTCCAGAGCTGCCCTGACCCAGCCTTGGCACTGGCCTGGCAGCTCTTTGACCAGCTCTGTGAGAGGCAGCTCGGGTGTATGTTTCCTCCCTGGGCCCTGGGCATGCCTCCTGAGCCTTGACCTTCCATCAGTCTGGCTATGTGGAAAGATAAGCACAAAGATGAGCCCGGGGCTAGGGTGTGAGGTCTGATACCCTGGGCACATTTCTGGAGAGGAGACAGGCACTGCATTGGAGGAAGTGCTACATAATCTCCGTTGCTTGGACGGATCACATGGGCACTGCACTTTTCGGTTTACAGAGGGCTTTTTCACATAGATGATTATAGCAGATCCACTCAAGTCTGGCACCTGGTACCTGGTAAGGGTTCAATCTTAGAGATGAAGAAGGCTAAACTCAGAGAGGCTAAGTGACCTGTCTTGGTCACCCAGTGATTGGAAGGTGGGGTGGGCCTGCAGACGGATCTTACTCTGAGGCACAATTTTTCTGCACGCCTGGAAGAGGTCCCAGCATTCTGTGGCTTCTCTCTGAGGGGCAAAGGGAATCTGTGAGAGCCTGGACTGGAGTTTTTACCCTCTCTTGGGCAGGAGGAGAGCTGAGGAGGTGAAGCCATGCTGGGGAGGACGTGTGGGAGTGGGGACAGGTATCTGTGTCACTGGCCCCAGCTGGAGTCGATGGCCTCCGTGTCCCAAATGGGGCTGCCCATTTCGAGTTGGATTTTTGTGGTGTTCTTTGAAGCAAGCGTTTCTCTCCTTTGGCTTTTTCTTCCCATTTCTTTATAAGGAAGGGCAGGGGAATGAATCTCTGATGATGTCTCGAGTTTGCTAATGCAGACTTGGGTCTCTGGGGACCACCAAAATGAGAAATCTCCGACTCTGCCTTGCTCCCCTGTTTGATAAACTCAAATATGCTTCCAGTTATAAACATGTCTAAGGCTGAAACCGCAAAGGCCAACCCGTGAAGGAGCTGGGCTGGAGCCGAGGCCACTGGGCTTCTTGGTCCTGGCCTGCATGGAGGTCGCCCTCCGTCACCCTTCCTCCATCCCACCCCATCCCTCTTCTCTATTTTTTTTTTTCTCTTCTCTGCCTCTCTTTCTCAGACTTAGCACCTCCAGGGCTGGCAAAGAGTGGGGAGGAAGGGGGTCCCACGAGGGCTGGGGAACCTGGGGTCCTGCAGCGATCATCGGCCCCTGCCTGTATCTCCTGTTGGGTTTCTCTGCCACTTTCCTTGGATGGATGGACTTTCTGCCTTTCTTATCCCCTCCCCATTTTGTTTCTGTTTCTCTGTTCTCATCGTGTCTCTGAGATGTTCTCTTGGTTTGTACCTCCATCTCTTTCCATTTTCTCTCTGTTGCGGGTCTTTCCAGTCCCTCATGTCTGCTTCTCTCTGCCTCCCGCTGCCCCTCTCCAGTGAGACTCCCTGAGCTCTGGCCGGGCGGGTTCCCCTGACAGCTCTGTGCTGGCTGCTTTGTCTCCAGCTCACCCCGTTCTCCCCTCTCCTCTCACAGCAGTTTATCTAAAATGCAAATTGGACCGTGTCCTTCCCTGGCTTAAAATCTTTCAAGGCTCCCCACCAGACCCTGGCGGGATTCCTCCCCACCTCCCCAGGATCATCCCTCTTCACCTTCCGGCTTCCACTCTACTGTGTGTGTGTGTTTCTCTTTCTTTACACATACACGTACACACACACACACACACACACACGATGAGCATCTGGAGGGAGAGACACATACAGAGACACAGAGACAAGGGAGATAAGGAGAGAGAGAAGTGAGACAGAGAGAGAGAAAGAGACAGAGAGACAGGAGGAGATTTTATGCTGGAAGAGAAATGGGTCCTTCAGCTCTCAGCTCTCCAGGCCACCCTTCCATGGCAAGGCCAGGTCACGTGTGCGGGGGACTTTCTACCCAGCCAGATCATCTGACACTGAATCCTGTGCTTCTAACCACTGTGGCAGCCTGACTGTTCCGGAGTAGGAAGTCCAGGAAGAAGGAGCACTTTCTGATTGTAGAAAGTGGGAGGAAAACAGGGGCATAGGGAGGCAGACACATTTACAGGTGGCTGCGGGATGTGGATGGCCCTCTTTCTCTGTGAAGTAGGAAGGGTGGCCGCCTGCTTGTGGGATGTGCAGGGCATTCACTAAGGAAGGAGGAGAGGTAAGGGCCTGGACAGGTCTCAGAGAGCCCTGTGACAAGGAAACACTGAGGGCCTGGTGGGCAGCAAAGGACCCCTGTTGATGAGCATGAACTTGTGGGTGGGTGAGTTCCTTCAGCAGCACAGATGCGGCAGCACACAAGGGGGCTGTTGGATTGACCCAGGAGTGGGTTTTTCTAAGGGTGTGGTGGAAAGACAAGAGACAAAGGAACTGAAGCCACTGGCAAAGCGTGGACAGACCACGGGACCTAGGGGATTGGGAAGAAAGGAAAGCCTAGAAGGGCAGATTGGGAAAACTCAGAGGGGAAGAAACAGTTGTTGGTTTTGTGGAGACTGAAGGACAGGCGCAGTGAAAATAGGAAGCTGGAGGCGTTGGAGGGTCCGGGGGCTCATGTCCAAGAGTAGGTAGATAGGTCACCCATTTCAGGGGTGTTGTGGCTCTGGGTGAAAGGGACAGTAAAAGGGTCATGGAGTGGCAGTTGAGACACAGTGCAGGGATATCACTGAAGGGGGATAAACCACCCGGAGACCTAGTGGCTGGAAACAACCATTTGTTATTGCTTCCATGTCTAGAGTCAGCTGGGAGCTCTTGCTGATCCTGGCCAGGCTCAGGCTTGGCTGATCTTGGCCGGGCTCACTCATGTGTCTGAGGTCAATTGGCATGGTTGGTCTCAGATGGCCTCACTCACATGGCTAGGGGTTGATTGGCTGTTGGCTGGGTGTTGGGATAACTGGGGATTGTGTATCTCACCATGCAGCTCAGGCCCAGACTGAGAATGTGTGCAACATCACTTCTGCCTCTTTCCATTGGCCAAAGGGAGCATGGAGCCCTACCTAAAGTCAAGGGGAAGAGAACTAGACTTCCTCATCTTGATGGGAGAAGCCACAAGGATGACAGGCTATTTTCTAACCTACTGCAGTTAAGGCCACCTGAGAGTCCAGGGGGTTGGAGAGGCCATCAGCCACAACACAGATCCTCTAGGATGTGGACTGAGATCCAGGGGCCAAGGTCTTCAAAGAGGGAGGGGAGGTGACACAGAGCACTGCAGATGACAGTATCAGGAACGGCAGAGGCCATTCAGGCCTTTGAAGGAGAAAGTGTGTGTGTGTGTGTGTGTGTGTGTGTGTGTGTGTGTGTGTGTGTATGCATGCATGCATGTGTGTGTGTACATGCTGATGTATGGGGGATGAAGAAGAAAGCCAACCTTTGACAAGGGTGCAGGGGTGGGCACAGTGACAACCCTGGGAAATAGTTCCTGGTACTTTGCAGATTCATAGCATTAGCAATTCAGTCCCTTTCCCCTGCCCCATTCCTCTGCTGGTAACTGACAGAAGGTCATGGCTCATCAAGATGCTGCCCAGGGGAAGGTTGCTACATCAGCTCTTTCTTATTGACCGGACTGTCTTCACTTTCTTTCACTCAACAAGTAATTATTGAGCATCAGTCATGTGCCAGGCTCTGTGTGGGGGACAGGAAAGAAGACACAGTTTCTGCCCTTGGGGAACTCACAATTTAGACACTATAGCCAAGGTGTATCTATACACACATATACTCACATGGGTGTGTGTGCATGTGCACATATACCCACATGCAATACCCTCTGCACCCACAGGTGGTTTGTGAGTTAAAATATATAAACACATTTGCAAAATTTAAAAAACCCTTCGAAATAATCCTGATTATTTATCTTTCTGTTTAATCTCTGACAATGTTGAGATTTTTGTTTTAGAAATGGGGTCTCACCGGGTTACCCAGGCTGCTCTTAAATTCCTGGGCTCAAGCAGTCTGCTGGCCTTGGCCTCCCAAAGTGCTGAGACTATAGGCATGAGCTACCACGCCCAGCTGAGATTTTTCTAGAAGAAAAAACTGTATTTTAAAAAGTAATCACAGATTCTATTCAGTGGTTTATTTGAAATGTTCCATATTCAGGATGGCTCTTGAATATATTTCTATGAACAAAGGGATGCCAGGAACCCTCTTCCCCCAAAATAAAATATATAAAAATAACAATGCAGCAATAATAATAATTTCCTTGTGACACTCTGCAATTCCAAAAGCTCGATCATGCATGCTGTATCAGTTGTCCTATAAATGGCATCTCAAGGTTGGCCTTGGAGTCCATGGGAGGTTTATGAGACCAAGCATGGATTAAGTCCTGCCTAAACTGAAGGGTAGGCTGGCAGGGTCTTTAAATGCTAACCAACTTTGGAGGGTCAGGGTAAGCCCTTCTAAAGGAAAGAAATGCCCCCTCTGTTCCCCAGTCCTGTTGCCTCTCCTTGGGCAAGACCTGGCTCTCAGCAGAGGGCTCCAGAGCTAGGGCCAGCACTGGGTTCCATGGCTGTCCTTGGCCAGAGTCACAGATGGACAAGATCCGGGAATAATCATTAAATCGAGGAATGGTGGAGCTGTCAGGAGCTTAGGAGACCTCTGAGCCTTAGTTACACTCTGTCAAATAGGGCTAGCATCACACCTGACTTCAGGGTTGCTGTGAAATAGAGATACTATGGGCCGGGATGGTGCTGGGGCAGCTGCTCTGTGGACACTATGGATGTAAGGCAGTGTCCAGGCTGTCGGTCTCCACTTCCGCGACGTGAGATCTAGTTGAAACCTTTGGCTCTAATCACCCAGTTCATGGCACCTTCTCTGGAGACTGTGGCTGGGTCTCTAACTCCATGCTTTCCAGAGGTGCCAGGGTCCTCTAAGCTTCTGCTCAATCTGTGTCCCAGGGAGCTGAAGATCATACCCAAAGGCGTACCCTGAGCCAACTCAGATGCAGAGAAACATCATCCGTCCCCTTAGCCAACAATGTGTGATCTTATGCTTTGGGTTAGGTTAAGTGCTGTGCTGGAGGTAGAGATGGATTGGACATATTCCCCGCCTGCATGAAGCTCAAAGTTTGCTTGGGGAGACAGACAAGATCGCAGGTGATCCCATTGCAGAGTGATACAAAACCAGTCAGAGGAGGAAAGGAAATGGCTTCTTGGAGCAATCAGGGAGGGCTTCAGTTGAATAGGAATTCCCTGAGTGGCAAACGTGGGGAAAGGCAGGAGCTGCATGTGCATGGGCAGGAGCATGTGAACAGGAGGTGAACAGGAGGTTATGTGAGGAGGTGGGGCAAGAAATGAGGCCAGAGAAGCAGGCAAGGGTTAGCTGGTGTAGGGCAGTGATGAGACTTGCTAAGTGGTCTACACTTTATCAGGGGCAACTGCAGCCATTGAACAGACTTTTAGGGAGCTCTAGCCGGTATATGCCAGGCTAGAGCATAAGGCATATTGATAGGGCTGTTTTGCTACCCAAGTGGCTGCATCCAAGTGTGAAAGATGCTGTTTTCCATTACCAAGTTGCATGACTACCAGGTATGCTCCACTGATCCTCATGACTTTCCTGGTCCCTCACTCTCTCTGGTCTCTCCCATTTTTTCTCAAATCTCTTCATATATATATATATATATATATATATATATATATATATGTATATGTATGTGCCCAAACTGAAGGGTCTTTTCATTTATATATATATATATATATATATATATATATATACAGAGAGAGAGAGAGAGAGAGAGAGAGACTTGAGTCCAGAATTATATCTATATCTATCTATCTGGTATTTTTAGTAAAGACAAGTTTCACCATGTTAGCTAGGCTGGTCTCAAACTCCTGACTTCAGATGATCTGCCCACCTTGCCCTCCCGAAGTGCTGGGATTACAGGCGTGAGCCACCATGCCCAGCTTCTTACAGTCTTTTACTGCATACTCAAGCCTCCTACATCCTTCAAGCTCAAGGATGGAACGATGCTCTGAGATGGCTGTCATACCTGTTATTTGATAACGACAAAGAACAAAATGTTAAATGATTTGTTTTATAAACCGCATCAAAAATCCCTCCTGGAGATGACTCCGTAAAAACCTCTAAGTCTGTTGCGGTGAGCCAAGATTGCGCCTCTGCACTCCTGCCTGGGTGACAGAGTGAGACTCCATCTCAAAACAAAACAAACCTCTAAGTACCATGAAGCCATTTGAGGCACCAAGCCAGGCACTGTAGAGACAGAGATGAGTGAGTATGGGTCCTCTCAGGGAGCTTCCACTTAATGAGGGAAATGGACAAGGAAGCCATCTATTTTATCCAGTGTCGTGGGGGTTTAACAAAGGTGAGCAGAGGGAGACTGAGGTGGGGGGAGCCACGGTAACAGAACCTGGCCCAGCCTAGAGGGGAGGGGCATTTTGAGAAGCATCTTACGTCAGGTTTCCCGGAGACAGACTCTGAGATGGAGATTTGTATGGGGGAAGTTTACAGGAGAGGGTTCTGGGAAGTCATGCCCATAAGGAGATGACGGAAGCGTCCTGGCCTGGGAGAGGTTTAATTGCTAAGCAGTTGTACCAGAGGCCTCAGCCAGTCTCACAGGGAGCCCTGGAGCTGGGAAGGACAGAGTGGTCCAGAATCGAGGCAAGGGGTTGGGCCTATACTCCATACCAACCAGTCACTGGATGTGGGTGCCCCAGGGATGGGGCATAACCTTGAGGGAGGCAGCCAGCGCTCCTGCTCCCAGTACTGGAGAACGAGCACCCTGGTCCTGGGAAGAGATCTAGGTAGCACACTACAGTATCCACTTCAGGGGGCCTCCCAGAGGGCGAGGCCTACACCCAGGCATGAAGAAGGAGCAGGATGCTTCTGATGAAATTGTTCGTGGTGGTGGTGGTAGTGAGAACAGCATATGCAAGGCTCAGAGGCCTTGTTTTTTGGAAAAGAGCAAGTAATTTAATATGGCTCAAGCCCAGAGCTCAGAGGAGGGCAGCAAAAGAAGGGACTGGGTAAGTAAATAGGGGCAAAACCCCTGAAGGGCCTCATGTGACAAACCCAGGTTCAGAATCTTGAACTTTGTCACATTGTGATGAGGAGCCACAGAAGGGTTGTGATCTGACATGTCCTCTAGACTCACTCCGGCCGTTCGTGAAGGAAGCAAGACAGATGGAGGGGAGGATCATTAGGCAGGTTTTGCAGTAAGTCCTGAGCTTAGCATAAGTATTGACAATATGGTGAAAAGAAGTAGAGGATTAGGAAACATTTAGGGACAAGAACTGATCCAATTAGTGACTAATTAGCTGTGGGGGTATCTCTTTTAACTCTGCATATATTAACTCATTTATGGTTCACAACAACTCATGAGGTGAGACCTGTTATCTTTATTTTGCAGATGAGGAAACTGAGGCTCAGAGAAGTTAAATGACTTGCTGTGGTCACACAGCCAGTAAGTGGTAGAGCCTGGATCTAAACCCAAACATTCTTGCTCCCCAATTTTCTGTGGGAGGAGGGGCATTTTGGGAAGCTTCTTTAGGTCAGGTTTCTAGGAGACGGATGTCATCCATCTGTCAATCAGGTGGATGATGGTACTATTTTAATGAGTTGGGGGACACAGCAAGAGACCTGGCTGGGGAGGACTATGGTGAATGATGACATTTGTGTGATCGCTGTAAATCATCTGAATAGAGATGTTCAAAGGGCAGTTGGCCACATGGGTCTAACTCAGCAGAGCACTGGCCAGAGTGAGAGATTAGGGGCCATAGCCTTCAGGTGACAAATGAAGCTGAACTCACTCAGGGAAAAGGCTTGGAGTGGGAAGAGAACACAGACTGGAAATAAGAGGAATGTGGATAGTTATGAGAAAGACAAAGAAAGAAACATCCGTCTAGGAAACCAAGAGAAATCAGCCAGAGATTGTGGAGGAAACTCAGAAGAGTTGTCACAGAAGCTAGGGGAGGAGAATGCGTTCAGAAGGTTAGAAGTGTCAGAGGCCGCAGAGGAGTTCTCTGTGATAAGGACTGAAAACTGCTCCATTCACTGAGGCGGAGACTGGGCTGCCCCAAACACCCACCGTCCTGGAGAACACAGAAGGCAGAAGCACAGGATCTAAGCAGCGGCTTCCCCACTCTCTCTTGGTAGGCGTAGAAGTGGAAAGCATTTAAACGAAATCTCTCTTTGGAGGCTGATTAGAGCAAACACCCCGTTTATCATTTCCTCCGGGATTTCACTAGCACCTCTCTGCTGAGATAGGAATCTGAGACTTGTCATCCAAAGAGGGGAGACAGATCCTGACAGCCCATCCTCTGAAACCCCGTCCGCTGCCTCCACACCTGGAGAGCCCCTGGAGGCAGGGGGCACCAGCGGGTGGGCGGGGGAATGGCCCCCACCGTGACTGCTCCCCTCAGCTCCTGCAGGCAAACACCTGGAGCCCTCCTAGCAGGCCCAGGGTTGTCCTGGGTCAGAGTCCCACATCTGAAGCCGGGGTGTGTGGCTGCAGCATACCCAGTCCCCATGCTGTGCCCTGCTCCTCCTGCAAATACCCATGTCACACGCACGCACACACACACACACACACGCATACACATGCTCACACAGCCCAGCTGCTGTAAACCATCACTCACTATGCTGGGGAGACCCCTGGAGTAGAGGAAAGTATACTGGCTTGGAGCCACCTCTCACACTTCATACCAGCTAAGTGACCTTGTGCCAGTGACTTCACCGCTTTGCATCTTTGTTCCCTCATTTGATAAAACAAGGTTCCATATATATATATTTTTGGAGTGCCTGATATGTAATGACTCTGGCAGTAACAGTGCTTATTAAGTAGCAGCGACTATGCAAAATCCTTTACACACATTTTCTCATCTTACCCTCTCTATAACTCTGTGAGGTAGGTTCTCTTATTATTGCCATCTTATGTAGAGGGAAACTGAGGCAGTGGAGGGCAAGTAACTTTTGCTGAAAACCTCATGGCCAGTAAATGCAGAGCTGGGATTTGAACCCAGGCAGTTGGATCCTGAGCTCTTAGCCCTTTCTTTCCCACTGATTTTTTTCTTTCCAATCCAGTCCTCACATGCAGTCAGAGGCATCTCCTGGTATTACGTATGTCTGCCCATGTTACTCCCCAGCCTAAAGGAAGCATTGGTCTTCCTTAGCTGTACATTAAAAGCCAAATGCCTTCACTGGACCTCAAAGGCCTCACTTGTAATCCTCCCTTAAACAGGCCTCAGACCCTAACCCCCAGCCAGCTGTGCCGTTAAGCAAACATGCTGTGTGTGTTCGCATCCAGCACAAAGGTTGGGGGTCCTGGAGGCCAGGGCCCACGTTGTCTCATCTCCGAGCACCTCCTCCAACTCCTGCTTCTCCTCTCCTACTCCTGCTCCTTCCCCTATCCTAATTTGCAACGAATGTTTGTGCAATAAAAAGCTAACCATAGGAACAGCAATAGCAGTGGGAATTCCTGGAAAAGTTAAACAGGGCAGATAAAAAGCCCTAACTGAGGGCCAGCTATGTGCCTGACTTTGTGGTCGGCCCTGTGGGGCAGCAGCAAACTAAGGCATCCATCTCTATTCTTAAGGAGATGCTGACAAGTGCAGCCTTGATGCTAGCTGGGGATTATCACCAAATAAGAAAGCAAGGAGAAATCAGGGCAGATTTCCTGGGGGAGATGGCATTGACACTGAGACTTAGAGGGCTGGGATAGGGAAGGGCATTCTGAGACTGGGGAGAGAGGTGCACACTAAAGCACTCAGTCTCCGCTAGGAATCCCCTCACCCACACCCCATGTACATGGCAGCCACAGCCCATATCCCCCCACCAACTCTGCCAACCCCAGCAGTCTCACCGCCCATGACTCTAGCTGGTGGCCTTTAGTTTCCTCATCCTGTCTTACTGTTCCCCTTGATGGCAGCCTCCCTTGCCTGGCTAGCTCCCAATGATGCTTCCGTCTCATCTTAAACACCACTTCCCCTGGCCGTAGGTTGTCGGGGCACCCGGCTTGCTGTTTTCGCTGCATCTTCTGTTTTTCCCAGCATGATACTTGCCAGCCTCGCCGGTGATGGCTTAGTTCATTGGCCCCACTAGTTGGTGAACAGGGGGAGGCCAGGGTCTGTGTTTATCCTACAACTGTCTCCCCCAGCACCTGCACACAGTAGGTGCTCCATAAATGTCTGCAGAATTAATGACGAGGTGCTCGATAAATGCTTCTAGGCTGCTTCTTATAACTGTCTTAAACATACTGCTCAACATGTCCTCCTCTGCCATTGTCCCTTGCCCTGGTCTTCTGGGTCCTGGTTCCAACTCCAGTCCAAGAGTGAAGAGTTGTGCCCGGCAGGCCCCAGGGATGCTAGCGCTGTCTTGAGAACAGGGCTGTGAAAGCCACAATGGGCCTAATCTGGAGCGCTTGTCCCTGCTAATTATTACGGACAAGCCTCCTTATTGAACCTCGTCCTCTTATTGACATTCGGATGCATGAGCCGAGGCTGTTGTTTTAAACGCACTCATTAGCCACACAAATCAGTCCTGTTGACAGAGCGCCTTTGAATTAAGCATCTCGCCGTAGTCATTGGACAAGGAGCAATTTATAATGCCATTAGCAATGCTTTCGAAGGTTACAGGCATCAAAAATTGTTCAGCCGTAATTATTCTTAATGGATACAAGGAATAAACTGACGCAGGACAGCTTTTTCATTAGCCTTCAATCAAGGCTGATGGCTTTGAGAAATGTACAGTAAGTGCGTTTTGGGGAGAAATAATGATGTTACAGCACCTTTCCCAGGAAAATGCTCTGGGTACACAGCTTAACTTTTAATGGCCTTAATTTGACATAATTAAAAAAAATTTGAATTTGTTTTTGAAGATCTTGAAATAAATTATTTGGTTCCCATTTTTAACCCTTTGGGGAACTGGTGCTAAATAGCAGTCAGGGAGTGAGGGGGCCAGTCTCTGCAAATGAAGATACTATTTAAGGAGCTGGGCTTTGCAGGGCAGAGGTCACCAGAAAGCCCACCTGGACTGCAAGCCTGAGCTGTACCTCCACCCCAGGGTTTCCAAATGACCTTGGGAGAAAGGATTGGCTTTCTGAGTAGCCAGGCCCAGAGGGTTTATTCCTGTGGAGCTGTTTGCACCATCTAGGAAGTGGGGCCCATATAGGGAGGGAGAAAGGAATCCTGTGCCCTGAGATGGGGGTGCTACAGGCATATAGAACTGGGAATAAACCCCGGTCCTGAGCTGTGGGCCTCCAGGCAAGTGACTGCATCTCTCTGAGCCTCAGTTTCTTCATCTGTGAAATGAGGATGATAATACCTACATTTTGGGGCCATTGTGAAGGTTTGATGAGAGAAACTATGTGAAATTCACTAGCTAATTCTTGGCACACAGTAGGTGCTCAACGAATGTTCATTCCTGAGGTCAGGGACTTGATCCATCTCACCATGGTAGTTCTCATTGACCAAGGCTAGGGCACCAAAAATGCTGGAAATGTAATAATGTGGGGTCAATTGTGTTTTCTAGAACTTATCTCAGGGAAGACACTGGGTATGGCTGAACAGAAGCTGCTTGGGGGAAAGGGGCAGGGATAAGGTATCTCCTCACACTGCCATGCCCCCTGCCCAAGACCAAAGGAAAAATAGGTGGCTTCTAAACTACTTTCTAAAGACAGTGGGTTAGCTGAATCCAGGGCTTTCGCTTTGCTAAATGAGGGCATGCAAGTTTGGGGTGGAGCGTAATTGCTGGGATAATGAATTTGGCCCAAGTTCGGAGAGGCTACACATCTGCCTTCTCTACTTTTCATCAGACAGGGCTCAATTTGTCCCCAAAATAAACGATGAACAAATCCTTTAAGTCTGTCAGATTGAAGATGGGTCAAAATAGAACTCTCCTGGAGCACTCATGTGTCTGATCTAGGCCTGATTGTACCAAGAAGGTACCCACACAGAATTCACACTAAGTCACATTGAGTGACTAGTATCCAGTAGGCTTAACAGTGCCTCCTGGGGCTTGTTGGCAGTGGAAGACATAGTGGAGCAGCCTGGTGCCAAGCCAACAGACCTGGCATCTAGCCTTGTCCCTGCCACTGCCCACCATGTGACCTTGGACACAGTGCCTCTTCCCTCTGCATCTCAGATTCCTTATCTGGAAATGACAGAGCAGCTGGAAGTCACGACTTCAGACACCAGGAAAATTCAAAGCATCAGGGTATGTTCTCCCTCAAGCCTGTCTAAGAGCAGATGAAAACTAAGACAAAAGCTTAGGAGAGTTTTTTGGTGAAATATTGTGAATGAGAAACATTCTGTCCATGGTTTTGGTGCTTTCTGTGACTTGGGAGATGCAGCCCCTGTTGGACTCTAGTAGGTTGTGGGGGATCTGTGCTTAGTAGAACTTTATCTTGGGCTCTACTCATGAATAGGCTGGGGCCAAACACAAACAGTGCCTGGGCAGGTCTGGGTTCTACTCCAAGTGTGGTCAACTAATCTCTCAGGACTTCAGCTTCCTTACCTTTACAACCTATGGACTTTGGACTTAACCCTGTTTATCTTTCCCTTCCTCCCTTTTCTTTCCCCTCCTTTTCCTTTCTTCCCTTCTCTCTGTCTCTCCTTCTTCCCCTCTCCTCTCTTCTCCTTCCATTTCTTTCCTTTTTCTTTTTATTCCCCCTTCCCTCCTTCCTTCCTTCCCAGCTTCCAAACCCAATTTTCAAGTGTCATCTTACACAGGTGCCTAATAGATGAAATAAAGATGGAGCTCTTCTGCTTGAAATGTGGGTAGGATTCCCAGAGTCTAACCCCTCAGCTTCCCTCTAAGGTTTCTCTTCAGACCCGCAAGGCTGCTCAGAGCGTGGCTGACCCCTCATGACACGGCCCTGTAGTTCCCTTGAGGTCTCATCTCCCACTCTGTCCTCTTGCCCTCCTCCTCCCTAACACTGGCCAACCTGCGATTTCCCAACCATGCCAAGTCATGTCACTCTTCTCTGCCTTTGCTGAAGCTGTGCCCTCTTCCTGGACGCTCTTGCCTTTTTCTGTGACTGGAAGACTCCAGCTTACCGCTTAAAGCTGACTTCTCATGAAGCCTCAGTGGAGAGCTCTGTGCAGAACAGATCTCTCACCCTTCTTGGTTCTGATGGGACTTTATTAACCAACTGGCAATTGATAGCTCAGAGGGTGTTTTAGCTAATGAGTCACATGTCTTTCTTCCTGGACAAACTACAAATGCCTTATGGGCACCTGATTGAGCTTTATGCCCCAGGACTTGGCATTAACAGCACCTGCTTGGAGATACCCACATGACATAGGACCTGGTGCATCTCAGAAGCCCTGCCATTCTGGGATCTGGCACACAGTTTGTGTCTACCTAGCATAGGTGCTGGTATATCCAGGTGACACCCAACCTAGGGCATGGCACAGAGGAGGCACTCATAGGGCTTGGCACACAGTTGGAGATTGCCCAGAGCAGGGCCTGGCTCTTGGGTGCTCAGGAAATGTTTGCTGAATGGAATGTTGGTGGAATGGAAGCCCCGTGCTGGGAGAGCAGCTGGCTTCTCCCCAGTCAGAGTAAGCGGTATTTTCCGTCCCTTCACCGCTGGTGGAAAAAGCAAATGTGATCCCCTCTCCAAGCCAGGAGCAGACAGGGCTGCAGGTTGTGGGTGGTGGGAGAGGTCTCTAGGGTAATGAGCAGATACCGTTTCCTTATCACCATCGGCATGTTCTCAAGCTATTACTCCCATCACCCTCCCGGCTCAGCCTCTATTTGGACTTTTTCTGATAAACACCAATATCTGTGCAAATTCTTGAGGCTGACTGCCTCCCCAGCCCAGGGGCTGCTCTGCTGGAACTCCAGATGTGTGATAAGACAGGGAAATACATTTTCAGTCCACGAAGTCATCACATTTTCCGACAAGGATGCTCAGGTGCGTGCAGATCCCTGATGACTAATATTGCCTTCACTCAGCAGAGGGCTTCAGAAACCATCCAAACCATCACCAGGCTGTCAAGTGTCAGCTCTTCCCCTGGCTTCGCATATTGAGAGGCCCTCTGAGGAGCTCGGAGTCCTGATACAGCAAGGCAGCGGGCTCCGCACGGAGGAAGAGGGCTGGCCGGCAGTCAGCAGTCCTGGTGCCCGGCCTGCTATCTCTCTCCTTGGGTGCTCTTGGTTGCTCTGTAAACCTCTCTGAGCCTCAACTTCCCCACCTGTCCAAGGAGGAGAGATGCATTCCATGGTCTCTAGGAGACCTTCCAGCGCCGAAAGTCTGATTCTCTTACTTTTCCACCGTTAGGAGCACAGGAGGGCAGAATCCCATGAAATGTAAGGGAAGGCTTAGAATTCTGGGGAAAATGTAACAGTAGTAGCTGTATTTCAATAATAATAATAGTAACTACCCCTTCCCATAAGTTATTTCATCTCTTTAGAGCTCTAAAATCGGGCAGACCTGGATTCAAAGCCCTGTTGTGTCACCCTCTTGCTGTGTGATGTTGGGCAAGTTATCAAACCTCTCTGAGCTTCAGTTTCCTCCCATGAAATAGGCAGAAGCCCGGCCATCCTGGGGTCTGGCACACAGTTGGTGTCTCCTTAGGATAGGTGCTGGTGTATGTGGGTGACACCCAGCCTAGGGCATGGCACAAAGGAAGCACTCATGGGGCTTGGCACACAGTGGGAGCTCGCCCAGTGCAGGGCCTGGCCCTTGCGTGCTCAAGAAATATTTGCTGAATGGAATTTCAGTGGAATGGAAGTCCAGTTAGAACACCAATACATGTTGCCTCTTTTTTTTTTCAGATGGAATCTTGCTCTGTTGCCCAGGCTCATGATCGTGCAGTGGCATGATCATGGCTCACTGTAGCCTTAACTTCCCCGGCTCAGGTGATCTTCCCACCTTAGCCTCCCAGGTAGCTGGGACTATAGGTGCACACCACCATACCCAGCTAATTTTTTGTAGAGACAGGGTTTCACCATGTTTCTCAGTCTGGTCTCCAGTGCCTGGGCTCAAGCAATCCTCCTGCCTGAGCCTCCCAAAGTGCTGGGATTACAGGTGTGAGCCACTGCGCCTAGCCCATGTTACCCTGTAAAAAATCAATGTTAATAATGATTCTTACAACACTTCTTATGAGGTCATGATAACTCTCCTGATCTTACTGGTGAGTGGAATGAAGTTCAGAGAGGTGAAGTAACTTGCCAGAAGGGGAGAGCTTGGGTTTGTCCCCAGGCCTATCTGACCCAGTTTCATGCACTTACCACTTGCACCCTGCACCACTGAAAGGTGCACCCTCAGCTCACTCACTCTGCTCCCCTAGCTCAAGCCAGCCTCAGGCAGGCAGCCTGCATCGGTGTCTACGGAAGGGCAGATGAATGGTGGAGAGTCGGTGGGTTGGGCAAGATGATGGGGAAGCCGCCAGTCTTGGAGGGGCTGTAGACCCCTAAGGGGAGTGGGTGAGCTGGGACTGAGGCATGGAAGAAGTCATCTGGTCACCACAATTTGGACTTTTTTTTGAAAAGGAAAGTCGAGAAGAAAATGGATTGCAGCCTGTTACAGATCCAGTGGCTGCAAATCATTCCGAAAATTGGCTTTCTATGGGAAAATCTATATACTAATTAACTCCATGGCCTCTCTAACGAGTTTAAGCACAATGAGGCCTCTGAAAATATCGAGGCATTTTGCAGCTGCCTTAAATTCCACCTAGGGAGACATGCTCACAGCTCATGAGGCTGTTTGAGAGGTTCCAGAATGAAAGGGGAATCTTAAATGATTCATTTCCAAGGGCAGAAGGTGGGGAGCTGTGACTTAAGTTGATTGCATAGGGAAGCACAGAGAACCCCAGGCTTGTCAGGATGGATGGAGTCCTTGCTCAGGGGCCTTGGTTGACATTGGAGTGTGGCCCAGTACTTCCCACTCCTTCAACCCTGAGTCCACAGTGTGAAGACTGAGAGGCCATCCCCAAGTCTAGGAGACCTTTCCCAGGAAAGGCTTCCAGGGACTCGGCCATATAAACCAAGGTGGGAATCTCCCACCAATTTGCTGCTGTCTGAGTGGGACAGTCCTCCCCAGGCCAGGGGAGGTGACAGCACATGGCTGACTGTGACGTGGGGAGGTAGCCCAGCCAGCGGGATCCCTGAGGCACGTTCTCCACTTCACCCCGGAGATCCAGTGTGCTCGCCCTGGGATGGCACCCTCAGATCGTGGGCCTTTGCCCGTCACTTCTGTTAGAGTCCATGTTGGACATGGCATAGCCTGGCATAGTGCAGCATAGCACACGTATGTGCTCACTCCCATGAGTGCACACAGTCACATGTATGTGCGGCTGCTTACCTATATACCCCGCACCGTGTATATGTAAAGACACACACGCTCACATATGTCTTCATTCACCCCTGTCCACAGCACCATTTCCAGAGGCTGAAAAAACCACTGGCTGTCATTCCCCAGAAACACAGACCACTAACCCACTGCCCCAGATAATGCTGGGAGGAGACCTCCGTGTGTCATGCCACTGAGGGGCAGGAGCCCAAACCTCCTTTTGCCTTCATCGCCTCCAGAAACGCACACTATTGCCACTCACTGCCACCCTTCCTAAAGCCACAGCCCAGGCATGGTTCTGAACAGAAATTCTCACAGCACTGCCCAAGGCCCTGGCGTGCCTCTGAGTCTGGCGTGCTGCTGCCCACTGGTCTCAGCAGTAGATGCCTGGTTTAGAACAGGCCCTCGGGAAACGTCTATGGCCAACACATTCTCAAGAGTGACTTGTGGCTGACTAAGGAAGCAAGCAGGAGGGAGAGAAGAGACGGGTCATCCAGGCCTCGTGGTGATGGAGGATGCCCGTGCCTCTTCCATTGTTCCTGCTCTGGTACCCTCATCATTGTAATGGCTACTTTTAAAATAAGTGTTTACCATGTGCCCGGATGCTGCATGATGTATTCTGCACTACCGTCTCACCCACTCCCATTTCCCAGTGAGGAGACTGGGGCCCAGAGAGGTGAAGTTCCGTCACTCAGAGACCTGCCTGAGGCCCCGCCCCAGTGAGTAGCAGGGCTGGGACAGGAATGGAGCACACTTGATTCCAAAACCCTTCTCGGGTTCCCGCTAAGCTGTGGGAGACTCCTCTCCAGGCATGAGTGAGGGTATCCAATAAGTGGAAAAGGAGGGTCCTCTGCAGGGTTCCTTTCTGAAGACTGTGAAATATGCAAAACCTGCAGCTTGGTTGTGGGGAGACCTGGATTTGAATTCCAGCTGCCATTTACTGGCTGGGTGACCCAGGGCTCATGGCTAAATCCAGTGGCCAGCTCCTAACTTGCTGGGTCTTACCCACAGCCCTGCATATGTTTAACCACTTCCTCTTCCTTGTAGAAACGCTTTCTTCCACTTGGCTTCCCGGATGCTGTAGTTTTCTGGCTCTTCTCCCACCTCCCTGGCTATGCCTTCTGGATCGTCCTTACGGATGAATTCATCTTGTTCTCCCTAGCCTCTTCGCTGTGGAGTGGCCACCGTCGCAGGTCCTCCTTGAGTCTCTGATTGCCCTCACCGCTCCATGACTGCATCTGATCTCATGGCTGTACATACTACCTTGGGCTCATGACTTCCAGATGTATGTCTCCATCCTGGTACTCTCTCCTAACCCCAGACCTATGTATCTCACTGCCCCTTAGATATTTAATAGCCACTTAAAATGAATATGTTAGTTGCTCAGGCCAAGAAGCCTTGGGGACCTCCTGACCCCTCTCTTTCTCTTATCTGCCACATCCAATCAATCAGGAAGCCTTGGTAGCTCCTCCTCCCTGATATGCTCAGGATCTGACCACTTCTCACCATGTCTGCTGCCTGGAACACACCCTCCCCCTATATATCACAAGGTGTACCTTGGTCCAAGCCACTGTCATCTCATCTAGTTATTGCAACAGCATTCTTAACTGATGGCGTCTCTTCCATCCTTGCCCCCTACAGTGTATTTCAACCAACAGCCAGAGAGAGACTTTAAAATACGACTCACATCGTAACTCTTCCGTGCTCAAACCTTGCAGTGCTTCCCCGCTTCACTCAGAATAACAGCCAAAGTCTACAATGGCTGTGGAGGCTTCCGTGGTCCCCCTACCCACCCCGGGATCGGTATCCCTCCTTGATCTCCTCATCATCTCTCTAGAGACTCTCCCCTTTGCTCACCGCCCCAGTCACAGGGCCTTTGCACTACATGCTCCATTGACTAGAATGCGCTTCCCCGGGTATCCCTGGGGCCCGCGTGCTTACCTCCACCACGTCACATTTCTGGTGAAGTCCACTCTGATCCTTGGACTTTCAGTGCCCCTCCCTCACCCCATCACAGGCATTCCCTTCCTGGTCCCCTTACCTTGTGTATGTACATGCTCTGTATGGATCGCCTTCCAACTTGCTTTGTTTTACGTACTGATTATGGTTACTGTTTTATGGTCCCTCACCTCCAGCTAGGATGCCTGCTCCATAGGAACAACAGGGCCTGTCTGTTTCCTTCCCTGACATCCACAAGGCTGCTGCAGTACCTGTCGACAGTGGATATCATAACATATTTGCTGAACGGTTATTATTTCCTAACCTCTATGACCCTGGTTTCTTCATCTGTAAAAGTGGGTTATTTTGAGGATTAAATAATGAGTCTTATTATCCCACTCCGGTGCCAGCATATGTCGGTGCTGCTGATGTCTACTCCCCTCTGCAGTGGCTTTTAGAGGTCCTGGCTTCATTTCAGGCGCTGCTGATGTGGTAGCACCTTTGGCTCCCTTTGGGAAAAGGAGTGGTGTCAGGAGGGAAGAGCATGTGTGGGACCTCCACCTCCCTCCTCTGGAACCTCACCCTTACCCATCACAGGCCCAGTGGGAAGCCTCTCCATGGAGTATTTGTTCTCTGGGTCTCTTTGGCCATAAGCGTAGCTTTAGACTGGGATGTGAGGAAGCTCAGGTCCATGCCTGCCCTGATGATTCCTGGAGAGAAAAAACTGTGACGATGGGGAAAGTCATAGAATAAAAGAAGAAATTTGTTTCATAAACAGTGAAATAGATGATTTTAACAGTTAGAATTAGGAAAGGGCAATTATGTGTGTGTGTGTGTGTGTGTGTGTGTGTGTGTGTGTGCCCTATCTATCTATATATATATAGATACACACACACACATTGTTGATATGTATATACATAAACGAACTAGTTGCTCTTACCCCAAAGCTTGCAGCCGCACTCCTGATGTCTTCCCAATGAAGGTGTGCATGACAGCGTTGTTATTCTTTGAGGGCGCATACGTTATTGTTGTAACGCTGCAAGTTTAAATAAACCTTTCCCCTCTAAATAGCAGCACATGCAAAAACCACCAAAACAGAAGTCCTAGTTCCATTTGCTCTATGAAGGCATAAATGTTCCTCTTTTCCCATCAAGATGGAAGTAAAAACAAAGAAAAACTGTGCAAAACTGTGAGTGGCTGAGTGGGAGTCACCCATGAACTAGAACTGGAACCATGAACGGTGACAAATGTGCCTGGCTCTTCCTTCCCTCTCCATGAAAAAAATAATTTAGTCAAGTTATGACTATATCCTGAGCTGATGGCATGTAGACCTCCACAGGAGGAGATGGCTACAATTCACTGCTTCCTTTCCCTTGTATTTCCCTTCCCTTTCCTTGTGTTCTCCCCTCCCTCCTTTCCTTTCCTTTCCTTTCCCTTTCCTTTCTTTCCCTCCCTTCCTCCTTCCTCCCTCCCTCTCTCCTCCTCTCTCTTCCTTTCCCTCTCTCCCTCCTTCTCTCCCTCCCTCCCTCCATCTCTCTCTTCCTCTTTTCCTCCCTCTCTCCCTCTCTCTGCCTCCCTCCCTCCTCCCCTCCCTCCTTCCCCCTCTCTGCCTCTTTCCTTCCCTCCCTCCTTCTCTCTCTCCCTCCCTCCTTTCCTTCCTTCTTTCTTTCCTTCCTTCCTCCCCCTCCCTTCTTCCCTCCT
>CAUYLG010015791.1:0-75986 GCA_963573385.1 Cacajao melanocephalus
GGTAAATTTTACTTTTTTTATTGCAATTTTATACTCGCGTGTTTTAATTTCAAATACCGTTACTCAAAAAAAAAAAAAAAAAAAAAAAAAAAAGTTCATGGAAAATGCATATTATGAAAAAACTATGCACAGATTTCAAAAAATAAACTGGTACTAACTTGTTATGTGTCTGAACAGGATCTAGTTTAAGGCACTAAGAAGGGTAAGACATAAGTTTGAAAAGAGCCTGTCAGAGGAACATGAATTCTGCTGAAACTGCCACAAGGACAAATATCAAATTTATGGTGAAGCTTGAGTGGAAGAATGGTGAGATCAATAATGCTTTACAAAAAGTTTATGGAATAATGCCTCCAAAGAAATCAGCAGTTTGCAAATAGATAACTTAGTTCTTTGTTTTTTTGTTTTTGTTTTTTAATTTGTAGAGATGGGGTCTAGCTATGTTGGCCAGGCTTGTCTGAAACTCCTGAGCTCAAGCAATCCTCCTGTCTCAGCCTCCCAAAGTGCAGGGATTACAAACACAAGCCACCACACCCAGCCTTGTTGCAAGAAGGGATGAGATGATGTTGAAGATGAAGCCCGCAGCAGCAGACCATCCATGTCCATTTGCCAAAAAGAAGGAAAAAAAATCATCTTGTTTATGCCCTAATTAAAGAGGACTGACAATTAACAGCAGAAATAATCATGAACACTATAGACATCTCAACTGGTTCAGCTTACAAAATTCTGAATGAAAAATTAAAGTTGAGCAAACTTTCCATTCAGTGGGTGCCAAAACCATTGCACCCAGATCAGAGGCAGACAAGAGCAGAGCCTTCGATAGAAACTTAAACAAGTGTTTAAGGAGTTCGAGACTGGCTTGGGCAATGTGGTGAAACCCCAACTCTACAAAAAATACCAAAAAAAATTTGCTAGGCATGGTGGTGGGAGCCTGTAGTCCCAGCTATTCAGGAGATTGAAGTGGGAGGATCAACAGACCCCAGGGGTTAGGCAGAGGTTGCAGTGAGCAGAGATGATGCCACGGCACTCCAGCCTGGGCAACAGACGGAGACCCTGTCTCAAAAAATAATAATAAAAATTTAGGCTGGGCTCTCTGGCTCACGCCTGTAATCCCAACACTTTGGGAGGCCAAGGCAGGCGGATGATGAGGTCAGGCATCCAAGACCAGCCGGGCCAATAAAGTGAAACACTGTCTCTATTAAAAATACCACACATTAGCCAGTTGTGGTGGTGGGGACCTATAATGCCAGTTAGGCTGAGGCAGGAGAATGGCTTGAACCTGGGAGGCAGAGGTTGCAATGAGCCAAGATCGCGACACTGCACTCTTGCCCTGGCAACAGTGTGAGACTGTCGCAAAAAGCAAAAAATACTTAAAGGGCATCATTTTTCTTCAGTTGATAATGTAAAAAATGACAGCATTGAAATGGTTAAATTCTCGGGACCCCCAGTTCTTTAGGGATGGACTAAATGACTGGTGTCATCACTTACAAAGGTGTCTTACAGTTAATAAAGTTTATATTTTTTGTTATTTATCTTTTAATACCATTTTTCCAGGAACTTTTTTTTTTTTTTTTTTTTTTGGACAGAGTCTCACTCTGTCTCCCAGGCTGGAGTGCAGTGGTGCAATCTTGGGTCACTGCAACCTCCATCTCCCAGGTTCAAGCCATTCTGCCTTAGCCTCCCAAGTAGCTGGGACTACAGGCGTGCACCACCATGCATGGCTTGTTTTTGTATTTTTAATACAGACAGGGTTTTACCATGTTGGCCAGGCTGGTCTCTAACTCCTGACCTCAGGTGATCTGCCCACCTCAGCCTCCCAAAGTGCTGGGATTACAGGCATGAGCCACTGAGCCCGGCCTAACTGGTTTAATTTTATAATCCCTTTCTCCAGAGGAAAAAAAAGAAAACTCAGATTTTTCAAGTTTCAGACAGGTGCGCTTTGCTGCCTTTATTGAGATTTTTCCTTGCCAACCATTTCCTGGAATTTCTCCATTGACTCCTTCCACTGCTATTCTCAGCTTTTTGCCGAAGGTTGATTATGTGACTAGAAGTTGATTGCAAAAAATGTCCCTGCATAAAATGTTTTCCCAAAGTACTGTTCTTTTCCCGACTCAAACTTCATGGTTTTACTTTTCCCTGCAATATGTCTCAGCTGCTAATTCACAAAACCGCAGAGCTGGTGACTTCGCATCTAGTCATTCTCTGAACTGACCAAAGTAGGAAGGTTCCAAGCATCATCTTATGAAAACCCGCTTTTCCACAAGGACACCACACAGGAGGGACAAGAGGATTCATTCTAGTGGAGGCAAGGCTCCTGCAGCAGTCAGCAAAGCAGCAGAGTAGTTCAGCACTAGCCAAAGGATGATAGTACTTTATCTACCTACACAGACAAAGTCATACCTGGAAAGAGGCAGAAATAGAATAACCCCTGGCCACTATTTCTTATTTTAGAATAGGAAGAAAGAAATTGAGGAGGACTGGGCCTTACCTGATATGCCTGGCAGTTAATGAGCAGAGAGCAGTGCTGGTTACCATATTAGCCGAGAGAGAAAATGTGTAAGGGAGGAGACAAATCTCCTCCCAAGAATGGTCACCAATCGGATTTCTCAGAGTCCAACCTCTCTGGACATTCAAGGAGAATTTTCTAAAGCTTTCCCTATGTTGCTAAACTATTGTCCCCCAAGAACAAATAATTTATATCAACTTAGAGAACAGTTGGGCCTTGTATCAAGACACAGGGAGGCATGTTGAATGATGAATGAGCAGCATGGCCAGTCACGCTGATATAAACTCGAACCACAGTGGCCGCCATCCATTAGGAAGTTCCAAATGGAATCGCTCCATAATGGGATTTTATGCTTATAGTATAGTTGTACCCAATCTTGCCACAGCAGAATCCCCATTTTTGTGCTCAGAAGTGCAATCAAGAAGTCATCCCTGCACTACAATCCTGTCTTGAGTTTCTTAACTATGTGTGACCTTGAGCCCGGGCACTTCCCTCCTTCATATCAGGACATTAAAGGGAAACGAGAAAATATATTTTCTTTTTTCATATTAGGATCTCAAAGACAAGTTTTACTGCTTTCTTTTTAATTTTTTAACACAATACATTCATGTAATGCCAACATTAAGGCAATGTTTGGAAAAAACTCAAATACCCAATTTACCAAATCACTCTAGCAAAAACCAGCTGATCAATCTATCCCCCTTTTGTTTTTGCAAAATTAGAATCATAATGTATATGTGATCTGTTCATCCACTGTTTTCACTTATGATTATGGCAGGCATTTTCTCCTATACATTTCATAATCACTATTTTTTTTTTACAAAGGGTACATCAGAATATTGCTGGCCCTAATTTAGTAAATCATTTCCCTGTTATTCATCCAAGCCAAAAGAGTCTTTACCTGCACAAGACCAAAGAAGCTTCCATTTGCTATTAAGATTTAAGTTGGGAACTCTAGTTAGAGAACAATTACTATGAAAGCTCTATGTGACTTCTTCAGATGCAAGAGTGAGGCCAGCTCAGCTGGGATAAGCTCCTACTACAGAAAGGTATAGGGAAAATTCCAGAATCTGGTAATTCATCATAGAGCTAGCAGTAGGATGAAAGATTGAGCTTCTCGCCTCAAGCGCAAAACAAAAAACAAGAAAGCCACACCAAAGAACGAAAATTTTACCCATAATTCGTTGTGTTGAATATTGTGTGTTTTGCCTCTTTTAGTTACTGGCATATAAACTTTTAATATTAACAAAATTTTTTTAAAAAATTTAATCATTACTTTTTTTTTTGAGGCAGGGTCTCACTCTGTCACCAGACCTGATCACAGCTCACTGCAGGCTCAACCTCCCAGACTCAAGTGATCCTCCCATCTCAGCCTCCTGAGTAGCTGGGCCTACAGGCTCACACCACTGTGCCCAGCTAATTTTTGTATTTTTTGGTAGAGATGAGGTTTTGCCATGTTGCCGGGTTGGTCTCGAACTCCTGGGCTCAAGCAATCTCCTTGACTCGGCCTCCCCAAATGCTAGGATTACGGGTGTGAGCCACGACACACAGCCACCACACCCGTGTAATGATTACATTCCTTTTTTGTTATTCTTTTTCTCATTGGAAAAGGAATAAACACATAAGATTTCTTTTCATCCAGACACAGTAAGTTGTCTCAGATGTAGACCTCCATCCTTCTGGAATTTTTCTTTGTACATATGTATACATATTTATATGTGATGTCCCTTCTTATTGTTTACACAAATAAGAGCACACACTATATTGCACTTGCCATTTTACTTGACCTCAGGTCTCAAATCGATTCATCTTGGCATATATAATCTACTTCATTCTTTTTCAGAAGAGCTGCGTAGTTTTTCACTACATGAAAGTGCTGTGATTTATTTAACCGTTTCCCTAGTGTGACACATTCTCATAGTTTCTAGGATTTTTTTCATATTAAAAATAATGTAACCGTAACATTTTTTGACAGATTCAAGGCAATCAAAAGTCCTGGATTTCCTGAACAGTGTCTTAAATTAATGTAATAAATAATTTTTAATAGAATCATTTATATAGATTCCAAAAAGACATTTGATAAAACTTAACATTTTATTCCTAATTTTTAAAAAAGAAATTTCAGTAAAGAAAAATCTTTTTTAAAGTTTTACGCTTAATGGGGAAATAATGGAAGCTTTTCCCTTAGAGGCAGAAAAAAGATAAAGATAACCATTCTCACCATTATTGGTTAAATTGCTCTAGAATTACTAATGCAAAAAAAAAGAAATAGAGGTATTAAAATAGAAAATAAGGAGGTTAAATAATCTCGATCTGCAGATGACGTATTATATATCATGAAAAACACACTAAATCAACAAAAAAGCTTTTAGAGGGCCAGGTGTGGTGGCTCATGCCTGTAATCCCAGCACTCTGGGAAGCTAAGATAGGAGGATCGTTTGAGCCCAGAAGTTCCAGACAGGGATTGGAAACCAGCCTGGGCAACATAGTGAGATCCCCATCTCTAAAAAATATTTAGAAATTAGCTGGATGTGGTGGCATGCATCTGTAGTCCTAGCTACTTGGGAGGCTGAAGTAGGAGGATCACTTGAGCTCAGAAGTTCAAGGCTGCAGTGAGCCTTGTTTATGCCATTGTACTCCATCCTGGGTTTCATAGCAACACACAAAAAAAAAAAAAAAAAAAAACATCAGGCACAGTGGCTCATGCCTGTAATCCCAGCACTCTGGGAGGCTGAGGTGGGAGGATCACCTGAGGTCAAGAGTTCAAGACCAGCCTGGCCAACATGATGAAACCCTGTCTCTACTAAAAATACAAAAATTAGCTGGGCGTAGTGGCACATGCCTGTAATCCTAGCTACTTGGGAGGCTGAGGCAGGAGAACCGCTTGAACCTGGAAGGTAGAGGTTGCAGTGAGCCAGTATCACACCACTGCACCCCAGCCTGGACAACAGAGCAAGACTCTGTCTCAAAAAACAAAATGCTTTTAGAAACAATAGGAGCATACAGTAAAATGACTTTCACACTATTGGTGAGTAGTAAACTGTCACAAGCCCTTGGGGGCAATTTGGACTATCTGTCAAAACCCATTGAGCCAGTAACCTTCCTTCCCAAAATGTCTCCTTCAGTTATATTTCCCCGTGGTTCAGAGATACAGGTGCAGTTATGTATATGTATACATGTTCATTACAGCATTTTTATAACAGCAAAAAGGCTGGAAACAACGGGTTTTATAAGGGAATGCCTATATACGGATGAGCTAGTATTTGATATGAGTACAAAGTGTTTTTCAAAGAATAGCCAAGCAAGTGGTATCAGTGAGTGTCTCTAAGGAATAAAACCCAGAAAGGATGAGAAGGAGCTTTGTTTTTTACCATATGCCTTTTGTATGGTTGGAACTTGCCATGTGCTCCCAAAATGCACACCTCAAAATGTTTCTGTAGCACAGGTAAAGCTTTTCTAACAGATAACTTTATTTTCATAAAATCTTAGATTGAACCAGAATATTAATTTTTAGTTCAAAGTAGATGGATGTAGACTGAGCGTGGTGGCTCACGCCTATAAGCCCAGCACTTTGGGAGGCTGAGGCAGGTGAATCACCTGAGGTCAGGAGTTCAAGACCAGCCTGGCCAACATGGCAAAACCCCATCTCTACTAAAAATACAAAAATTAGCAAGACGTAGCGGTGGGCACCTGTAATCTTAGCTACTCGGGAGGCCGAGGAAGGAGAATTGCTTGAACCCAGGAGGCAGAGGCTGCAGTGAGCTGAGATCACATCACTGCACTCCAGCCTGGGTGATAGAGTGAGACTCCATCGCAGAAATAAATAAATAAATGAGATGAATGTCCTTTGTTCAGTACAGAAAAGCCTCTCATTAGCATTAAGAAGAAGGAAACAACCCCTAAGGGTATTTTGTAGTGTTTTTGTTGTCATTGTTGTGGCTATTTTAGTCTTGATGGCTTTGAAACGGTGTAACTATGTCTACTCATCAATCAGTGTTTTTCAAGTCCTGTGCCCAGATACCAATGCATATCATTGAGCAAGGCGAATTCAGCTAGGGACATAACCCAGGACCAGCTTTGCTTTTCTGAGGGTTTACAGTGACCCAATCATTAGAGCAACACTGACTCAAAGAGTTTGGGACAGGCTAAGCCAGCAGGAAAGAAAGCAAGAACCTCCTCTGGGGTCTGTTCTGTTTGCTCCTGCTGGCTTCTCTGGTCACTGTGACCACTATTTCAGTAACAACACATTTCCACTCCAAACCTTCATCTCAGGTATTCTCCTTCTCTCATTTCTACTTCTAACATAGGAAGGGAAGCTTGGGCAATTCTGGTAAGTGGCAGGAGGAAAAGAGACAAGGGCATGTGGTGTTAGCAACAGAAATTTCTACAGCTAATAACAATAATATTTTACCTGAAAATCACATGAAACTAAACAATATTGGTCCGTTCTCAAATCCTCATCCACTAACTAGGCCACTACACCTGAGTCACTGGGAAGCATCTTTAAATGCAAGAATTCCCAGGCTGTACTCTGCTTCGCTGGATCTGGGGAAGGACGTGGAAATCTATATTTTTAAGACATTCCCCAGGTAACTGATGGGCAGCCAGGCTTAGCAAACATGGGCATAAATTATTCAGTTACACCCAAATTATTGTGACCCATATAACAGTCTAATAAATTTGGATGTGACCTTTTGGGGGAAAAATATCCCAGGAAAAATGGCTATCATAAAGGAATTAAATTAATCCTCAAGGGTGTGTAAATGAATCCCAGTAAACACATTATAGTCACTGCATTAAGTAAAAATTTTGTCTGCCTGCTCAATAATGAAATAAGCAGAGAGAGGGCATTTTAAAGTCTGCAGGAGATGTTATAATTCAAACACCAGCCTAGATCTGATCAATATTTTATAGACAATCAATTTTATTTCATTCTACTTGAGAATGAATAAAGGCGTACGTTTCTATTTGGCAACATCAGAGTTTTTGAATTGAATTGGAAGCATATGGTGTTGGTGAAACGAACGTGAATTTCTCCCTCAAGATGAGTATTAGCAACTTCATAACTAAAAGACACCAGGTCATTTTTTCTCCTCACTGTAAGCCACTTCACATGACTTGGTCTTTTGACTCTGCTCTGAAGTATAGTGCTGCGAACCATCTTTTGCAGAGTCCTGTAAAACGTATCTGTTCTCTAGGAACATACGGATCTGTAGATGTCTGGTCCTGGTCCTCCTCAATTTCCTCCTGCTGAGAACCTTGCAAAACCTCAGTGCAATGCAAGGCAAAGAAAGTTGGAAAAGTGGATTCTTTTCGTTCGTCAACTTACAGGACTACAACAAAAAGTATCTGCAGGAGGTAGGGGAGTTTATGGTAAACATCCACAGGCAGTGAAAGTTTGCCATGGGTTTGTTTTCTCATCCTAAATTGAGTAAGATGTTTTGTAAAGGATAAAATCATACCAGCCAAGAAAGCCTTCAGAGTTTGACAAACACGAGGAGAGATTCTTTTAATACAAATAGGGAATCTGGACTGTGAAAATTAGGTGTTGTCTGTCCTCAAAAGTGGGAGGAAAGTATGTCCCACTTCACGTGAAAATGTACTAGAGAGCCGGGCGTGGTGGCTCACCCTTATAATCCCAGCACTTTGGGAAGCCGAGGCAGGTGGACCACCTGAGGTCAGGAGTTCAACACCAGCCTGGCCAACATGGTGAAACCCTGTCTCTACTAAAAATACAAAAAATTAGCCTGGGGTAGTGGCACATGCCTGTAATCCCAGCTACTCAAGAGGCTGAGGCAGGAGAATCACTTGAACCCAGGAGGTGGAGGTTGCAGTGAGCTAAGATCTCACCATTGGATCCAACCTGGGCAACAAGAGCAAAAACTCTGTCTCAAAACAAAAGAAAAAAAGAAAATGTACTGCAGAAACAGGCGTTGACCAGAGAAACTTGTTGTCAGAGTTTAAACTGAGATTTTTCTTCTAAGAGAAATGGTATTTTTTAAAAAAAGATTCACCCATTTCTGGACCTACTTCACTGCAGGATGCTTACCTTGGACACTTACCTTTGGTGTTAAGATGAAGGTGGGGCCTTTCCTGGATGTCACTGGGATGCCACAGCAGACCTCTAGAGGTCGCTTTGCAGGAAAGACCTTGGGCTTCCCAGGAAGAAAAAAGGGAAGGGGCTGGGGATGAAAGATCAAGCTCCTGGACCACGAGGTTGAGACCCCTGAAAGCAGCCCTTTTGGAGACAGCGTCCCCAGAAGAGAGAAAACTGAGGTAGAGGAAATGTGAAAGTTTCATGCTTAATTTCAAGATCAAAGGTGAAGGCTGCTGCACAGGGATGTGTCATGCGAATGCCCCCAGCCCAGACTTCCAGGAGCTGCCAACCTGACTGCTTCTGGGCAGCTGTGATAACATTCAACACCGACTGTCCACTGCTGGCTGAGAGCACTTTGCTTGAAAAGTCTCTACGCAAAGCATTTGAAGAGCAGTGACGCAGAGCCTCTGCCTCAGAGTAGAGCCACAGCGGGGCAGTGACAGGGACAGCCACCAGCAGCCTCCAGACCCATTCACAACCAGGAAGTGGCTGGGACTGAGGAGTACAACCCCCCATCAGCACATGTGCACGTAAGAGGAGAGGACACCAGCCCCCAGTGGAAACTGCAGAGATTAGCATCCCAGTACCAACATCTTCTTTATGATAATCTTGGCCTTCAACTATCCTCCTTTGAGGGGTGTGTGTGTTGAGGAGAAAGGAGTTGATACGGTTTGCTAATGAATTTCTCGTATTTCTATATTTAAAATGGACAGGAATATATAATTGAATACAAAGAATGTATGATTCTTTGAAAATCATATAAGAATTCATATATGAGCCTCTTTACTAAGCTGGCCACGGTGGCTCAAGCCTGTACTCTCAGCTACTCAGGAAGCTGAGGGGAATAATGGCTTGAGCCCAGGAATTCAAGACCAGCCTGGGCAACATAGTGAGACCCTGTCTCTAAAATAATAATAACAAATAAAAATAAAATTAGCTGGGCATGGTAGGTAGCACACACCTGTATCCTGGCTACTCAGGAGGCTGAGGTGGGAGGTTTGCGTGAGCTCAGGAGATCACAGCTGCCATGAAGTATAATAATGACACTGCACTCCAACCTGGGCAATAGAGCAAGACCCCATCTCAAAAGAAAAGAAGGAAGAAAAAGAGAGTACCTCAAGCTAGTCAATACAGGTTGCTTTTTGTTGTTGTTTTGAGACAGGTCTCACTCTGTCCCCCTGGCTAGAGTGCAGTGGCCCGATCACTCACTGCAGCCTCGACTTCCCCAGGCTCAGCTTCCTGAAGTAGCTGGGACTACAGGCACGTACCACCATGCCTGATTTATTTTTGCGTGTTTTTTGTAGAGACAGGGTTTCACCACGTTTCCCAGGCTAGTCTCAAACTCCAGGTCTCAAGCAATCCGTCCACCTTGGCCTCCCAAAGTGCTGGGATTATAGGCATGAGCCCTGCCATGCCCAGTTTAGCAATGCAAACTTCTAACTCCCTTTCACATATACAGGTTTTTCCTGCAGTTACTAGAAGCAAAATATTTACCCTGACTCCCAAGAGTTTTATTTTAGATGAGATGACAAAACGCCCACATAATGATTAAAGATCAATATAAAGCAGAATGTAACCCGAATCTAAATGGGGTGGGTGTGGATTAAAGTTATAACAGTAATCTAGAGAAAGAAAACGTCCCTGAAAGCTAAAGCTGCTACTACAGTGAAAGATTTCATAGAAATGGGACTTCAATTGAGCTCTGAAAATAATTTAGTTAAACATATATGGGAATGATGGCCGGGCACAGTAGTTTATTCCTGTAATCACAGCACTGTGGGAGGCTTAGGCTGAGGTGGGAGGATCGCTTGAGCCTGGGAAGTTAAGGCTGCAGTGAGCTGTGATCACACCACTGCACTCCAGCTTGGGTGACAGAGTGAGACCCTGTCTAAAAAACAAAAAAAAGTACATGAGAATGAGATGGAAGTTTATCCGAGAAGTAACAGCAAAAACAGAGGTCAGAACAAGAGGGGCTGTGTGCAGGACAAGGAGACGTCTGCCTGGCACTGTCTGCCTTCCATGCCAATGGGTAGGAGCATGCCCCATGCTGCCTGCTCATTATGTGCCAGTCCCTGTGCCAGACACACTTATTACCCTGTTTCATCCTCAAGAAGCCTTTCCACACCAGAGGGAAGGAAGGGCTCAGAGGCGTTCAGTAACTTGTCTAAGATTGCATGTTAGTAAGTGGCAGAGCTGGGACTTCACCTGAAATCGGCCAAGTCCAGAGCCTGTATCGTTAACTCCAGCACTCATGTGAATCCATGGTTGGGTGGCCAATTGGCAACAGTGAGCGGCATAAAGCCTAAAGATACGTGGTTTTGGCCAGAACAATGTGTAGAAAAGCAGATTGACTTGGCTGGGATAGGCTGGTGGCCCGGTCAGCTTAATTCCTGTTTCCAACCCTCCCAGTTTCACATGCTCACGCTACCTGTCTAGGAAATCCTGCCTAAGGTGCCCAGCTAACAGTGAGGCAGGTGAAGGGAAAATGGTGGGAAAAAAAAGCCCATTCTTTTTTTTTTTTTTTTTTAGAGACTGAGTCTCACTCCTCCCTCTGTCGCCCAGGCTGGAGTGCAATGGTGCGATCTTGGGTCACTGCAACCTCCGCCTTCCAGGTTCAAGCAATTCTCCTGTCTGAGCCTCACGAGCAGCTGCGATTACAGGTGACTGCCACCTCACGTGGCTAATTTTTGCATTTTTTTTTAGTAGAGACAGGGTTTCACCATGTTAGCCAAGCTGACGTCAAACTCCTGTCCCCATCAGGTGATTTGCTGGCCTCCACTTCCTAAAGTGCTGGGATTACAGGCATGAGCCAGCGCACCCTGCCAGAGCTCATTCTTGAGATCCTTCTAAAAAAGGAATCTGAAAGCAAAGACAAAGAAAGGAAAGAGTTAAAGACGTAAGTCTACACAGTTTTTCACCTGAGTTCTCCCGCATCAGAATTTCCTTGGGCAGGTTGGGGGTGGGATGGTAGGGTTGGGGGCAGTGCCCTGGGCCCACAGCACTCCTACTGAGTCTAAGGGATGGCCAAGGAGCCTAAATTTGTTAGCAGGCTCCACTAAAATTTGAGAGCTATTGGAATGTACTTGTTCCAGAAAACATCCCTCACACTCACCTAGTTCTCCCTTCTTGCACATAGAACTCTTAATCACATTTACTCTAAATGAGAAATAGTGTTCACTGTCAGCCTGCAAAAAGACTCCACATACATCTTAGAAAAACCTTTAATCACAACCTTCTTTTCTCCGAATGCTTTTTTTAGTCCTAAATCCTTTTCTAATCAATGCTAACATCAAAAAGACTTCATTGCCATTCAATTTCTCTGAGCCATTCCCGCTGTTCATGTTTAGCCTGTTATTAACGAGGAGCTGATCAGTGGAACTGAGAATTTTTCACACTGACCAAAAATTAGGGTTCACTGAGTGCTAAGATGTGTTTTGGGGACCACAGGCGGTCACTCAGCTTCCTTTTCCTGCCTGTCCCCTGAAAAAGGTGGGTAAGAAAAATCCCCCCAAAACCTCTGGGCAGTAAGGAGTGCCTCACCCTTGCCCCTGACTTTGGGAAGAGCTTTCCCCATTCCATGCCTTTTCCTCTAAAGTCCAGAATGCCTGAATGACCTTCCACTCCTCCAGAAACTCCTAGTCATCCTTCAAGTTCTGGCTCAGAAGTAGTGAAAATAATAATAATCATAAACAAACATATAAAATAAGAATCACAATGGTAATCAAGGAAATAAAAATTAAGACTATCATAAGGTATTCATTTTAAAGCCACTGAACTGGCAAAAGTAAATCTGATAATAATGGTAAAAATATGGATCACTAGGAACTCTGCTGTTAATGGTTATATATATTAGCAAACCACTCTAGAAAAAAACTTTGGCAATATCTAAAGAATTATACTGTAAAATATATGTAGTAAAAAATGAATTAATGCCAGGCACGGTGGCTCACGTCTGTAATCTCAACACTTTGGGAGGCTGAGGCAGGTGGGTCATGAGGTCAAGAGATAGAGACTATCCTGGCCAACATGGTGAAATCCCATCTCTACTAAAAATACAAAAATTAGCTGGGCATGGTGGCGTGCACCTGTAGTCCCAGCTACTTGGGAAGCTGAGGCAGGAGAACTGCTCGAACCTGGGAGGCAGAGGTTGCAGTGAGTCGAGATCCCACCACTGCACTCCAGCCTGGTGACAGAGCGAGACTCTATCTCAAAAAAAATAAAGAACAAGTATAGCTACTGTAGAAAATAGTGTAAGTCCTCAAAATTTTAAACATAGAATTACCATATAATTCCACTTCTGGGTATATACCCAAAACAAGTGAAAGCAGGGATAAGAACATATATTTGTATACTTATGTCACAGCACTATTAACAGTAGCCATAAGATGGGAGCAACCCAATTGTCCATCAATGGATGAAGGGATAAACAAAATGTGATGTGGTGTGTGTGTGTGTGTGTGTGTGTGTATGTAATAGAATATTATTCAGCCTTAAAAAGTTAAATGGATGAACCTGAGGAGATTATGCTAAGTAAAATAAGTTAGAATAGGATAGCTTAATACTTAAAAAACTCATATATAAATTATATATAATATATTGTATTATATATTATATTGTATTATATTATCTTATAATAAACTCATATATGAGTTCATATATATATATATAAACAAATTTTATTATCTTATCATAAACTCAACTACACCTGCCATATTTCATTTCATTGCTGGGCATCCATTTTAAGACCATTGGCTAATTGATGCCCATCTCATGGTGGACCTCCAGGATGTGTAAAGCAGATTCACAGAACACTGGTTATTAACTTGTCTGAGTTGGATGAGACTGAACACCCACACACAAGTTACATGAAGGGGATTTATTACTTATAGGCAGCAAGAGACAACAGAAGCCCAGGATTCATGGTGAGCTGGCTTCCCAGGGCTCAGGAAAGCTGCCCAGGGTGGATGGAGTCTCCCACGTGCGCTTCACTTGCACAGCAGCAGAAGGTCCCCCAGAAAGTGACCCACCTGGGTTTTATACCCCAGGGAACATGAGTTTCTGGGATAAAACAGTGAAGGACATCCTGTTTCAAGGGAGGAGCTCGAGAGAATTCAGGCTGTTCCGGTCAGTCCCTCCCTATCTCAGGATGTTGCACTCCCAGCACATTCTACAGTTATTCTTGAGAACTGCAAGCAAGAAAGGGAGGAGAATTGGGCCAATCCATGGCTGCCCAGAGAACTGTCCTGCAGGATGGTGAAAGGTCTGGAAACAATGCCAGGGAGGAACAGGTGCTGGTCTGGAAAAGTGAATGTGTATCTTTTGGAAAGCCTCGTTCAGAAGCACAGCTACTGCTGTTGCTTGGCTAAAACACTGCTCTATGGGAAGTTCACCCTCTTGGATTAAGGGAGCAACTTCAGATCTACAGAACTAGCCTAGAAAAGGAAAAGGGAGAGTTATGAGAAACATAAGACCTAACTTCAAATCTTACAAAGCCTGTTTTATAGAAGTGAGACTTACTGTGAGAAGTTCCAAAGGTTAGGCCTCATGGTTAGAAGCCACAGGAGGACGTCATAAACTTCAAGCAAGGCAAGCACCCATGAACCAGGGCTGCCTGTGAGGTCCTGGACATGTTCAACCATCTTGATTGTCAAAGAATCAGTTGCAGAACTGGAAGCAGGGGAAGCTGGAGGAGATGCCAGCTGAGGTCCTCACCTGCTCTGTGACGATGATTCAAATGCATCCAGGTGGTAGACACTCCACCTGCCAGGAACAGCTCTCTGTCTTGGAAGCACTCAGTCAACACTTATTTTGAGTTGGATTTTCTAATTATTCTAGAATTCATTTGGATCTTACCATGAACCAAATTAGCCCTTTTCACATTAGCTGCAGTCCCTGGCGTATTAAAAATGCTGCCAAGCCTTAGGTTTTACTACTTATACAGTAAGCCTTGTGTTCCACTAATAAAATGCTGCTTAAAGCAGATGCATACATCTTTTTTTCTATATTCCAAACAGTTCATAGTTTGCCACCTCTCCTATAAATGGGTCTACCATCTTTTCAAGATTTTCTCCCATAAGCACTTGAAAGCACTTCCAGAAGCCCACAAGATACTGAATTTGAAGATTTATATAAACACCTGCAGGCAGATCTCTTTTGATACTTGTCAAAGGCACAATCATTAAGAAAGGACCACAAAAATAAGTCAGCTAATTACACATCACTTTAAAACCACTGGATGTAGACAAAAGGCTGCTGAAAGATTTTGATCAATACTGACTCTGCCTTGGATACCATGAGAAATGTGATGCATGCTGCTCATGTCTTTTCCTGGGCACCTCAATCTGGGAACTTCTTTTCTAAGCAGTAATTAAATCAGTGAAAATTGTATATAGTCTTGTGAGTGGCTCAAAAATTTTTAGCAGCAATCATGAAACCAACCCCACCCCCAAAACACTTTAAAAATCTACAATTTGCAAATTTGAAATGTCAGATCCATGCTAATTTATTTTGCAAGCTACTCCAAGGAAGCCAGACATCAGCCCTTCCCCTGCTGTTAGATGAAAGCTTCAGAAAGTCCTGCATAACTGACAGCAGGACCCAGTGGGCTCTCTCCTCCGTTCCCTGGCACCACTGGGTGGCATCACTGTGAAATGTTCTTTCTGCCACTGGTACTGGCATCGTGTTAAATCTTGATTTGACACTCTGTTGTGCGCTGAGTCAGAGCAGGTGCAAGACTTAGGTAACTGCTTTGTACACACATTAGAATATTTCAGCTCCTGAGCAAGTTGGCTCAGGTGTGCTTCCTCCTCTCATTAGCCATGGTTTTCTCAACCCAGGAGCGGTTGACTACCCAGTATGAGCTGAACTGGTTGCTTCATCAAATATTGATAGCATGTTTGAAGTTGTTGTTTTATTCTTACAAGGCAATTTCCTTCTGTGGTCCTTTTCTTCGGAAGGTACTGTTTCAAGAAGTACCTAGACCTGGCCCAGAAACCATGTCTGAAGATTGTCATGGGAGGGAGGCAGGCCTTGTATGTGGCCTTAGTAGCACCTCACTATCTTGCTCCTCATCCTGAGTGCCAAGCACAGAGAAGCGCATACCTTCTGCAGAGACTGAGTAGGGAAAATAACCAGCTGACTCAGATCCACAAAGAACTTAGCAACAAATAATGAGAACTTTAGCATCTCATGCTTGCTAAGTGGGCAGGAACAAGTAGATACTGTACCCACTTTTCTGTTTTTAGAGACAGGGGTCTTGCTATATGTTGCCCAGGCTGGAGTGCAGTGGTGCAATCATAGCTTACTGCAGCCTCGAACTCCTGGGCTCAAGAAATTCTTCTGCCTCAGCCTCTCGAGTAGCTGGGACCACAGACATGTGCCGCCACTGTGTCTGATTTGTACCTACTTGTTAAGGTTAACAATGATTATGAATTGGGAGGTGGCTCTCAGACTGACACAGGGATAGACTGCTAATTAGAGAATGCCAAAGCAGTCTGTTAGAAACAATCAAAGCTTACTAGACACCCGTGAGGTTTGCCTTTACCGTGCCAAGCTGCTGTGTTACTTCACAACAGAGCCAGGGGTGAACCAAGGGCTGAGGTTCACGCCACACCTGGCTGGACTGGCCCAGAGGTGCTGCTGAGAGAAGACAGAGGGACATAGAAGTGAGAGGTGGGAAGAACTAGAAGCCCAGTATCCAGAATGATTTTTGTACAGAAGCACAGAGCTGAGGAATGACCCAGAGGATGTGAGACCCTGTCTCTAAAAATAAAAATAAAATAAAGAATGCAGAGGCACAATCATAGCTCACTGCAGCCTTGAACTCCTGGCCTCAAGTCATCCTCCCACCTCAGCCTCACAAGTAGGTGGGACCACAGGTGCATGCCACCAGGCCAGTTGATTTTGTTTTTATTTTTTGAGAGATGAGGTCTCAAACTCCTGAGTTCAAATGATTCTCCCACCTTGGCCTCCCAAAGTACTGGGATTGTAGGTATGAGCTACAGCACCCAGCTAAAAAAAAAAATTTTTTTAGATGGAGTCTCACTGTGTCGCCCAGGCTGGAGTACAGTGGTGCAATCTTGGCTCACTGCAACCTTCACCTCCTGGGTTCAAGCAATTCTCCTGCCTCAGCCTCCTGAGTACCTGGGACTACAAGCGTGTGCCACCATGCCCAGCTAATTTTTTGTATTTTTAGTAGAGGCAGGGTTTCACCATGTTAGCCAGGATGGTCTTGATCTCCTGACATCGTGATCTGCCTGCCTCAGCGTCCCAAAGTGCTGGGATTACAGGCATGAGCCACTGTGCCTAGCCCCCCTACACACCAAAATTTTTTAAAACAAAAATTATCAGTATATTTCTAGAGCCCCAAGTGTAAGAGGCTAGATTTTTCCAAGATAAAAATGAAAATGGATGGTATCAGGAGGGGAGTAGTGGTAGTTGCTTGGCCTGGCATTAGAGCCCTGGATCACCAGGGGAGGTGAGGAAAGCTGGGCTGGAGGCACTGTGCTGGGCAGCTGGTGTAGGGCTGGCACAGAAGGCCGGATTCCTGCCCTGAAAAGCCAGGGTACTGACTGCACAGAGCCCCTGGTGCAGACGGCCCAGGCAACCGGCTGCCACGGAAGCTTCTGAACCCCTGGGACTTAGAGGCATTTGGCGCTTGGCACTCTCCCTATTCCATTGCCACCAAACTATTATCGAGAGGAAGGAAAGGTGTATATCAGAATCCCAAGTAAACTCCAGAATGAGCAAATCTTCTTTTCTTGCATAAGAAAGAAAAGGAAAAAGAAAAAGCAAGCTGAGTAATCAGAAAATGAAAAATTATAACGTGACATTACATTTGAAACTTTTGTGAGTGGCCTGAAGAGAACAGGATGGGAGATACATGGGAGCCTCTACAGAACGAGGCCACAAGGGGAAATCGAGTAACCTACGGATACAGATGTGAGCCTGCCCATCACCCACTTCTTACCCTGAGAGAGCAGCAAACCATGACCTGGGCCCATTAGCATAGGAAGGGAGCCTGTGACCCTCCTTATCCCCGAAACAGCTGTGTCTGTGGACGAGGGCCACAGTTCTCCCTCAGGTGGCTGTGTCTGCTCCCTTCCCACCTCGGCTCCTTCCCAACTGCCCTAGAGCACCGCCTCCTTACCACGGCTTATCCAGCTTGCGCTCAGCTCTCAGATGCCTCATTCAAGTTATAGTCCTTTCTTCAGAGCGCACCAGGCTAAAGTCACTGATCTGTCCTCTAAGCCCACAATTTAATAATAACAGGTAACACTCAGCATTTGACCTTGTGCCAGGCACTGTTCTAGGTGCTTTTATATATCTCAACTCCTTTAATCCTCATAAAAACACTATGAGGGAAGTATTTGTCTCCACTTTATAGATGGGGAGTCTGGGATACAGGGAGGTGGAGCAACTTGCCTGAGGTCACACAACTGGTGAGCAGCACAGCTAGGATTTGAACCCTGGAAAGCTGGCATCAGTGTCTATAGTTTTAATCACTCCATTATCCTGACTCTCAATTCCAACCTGTCCGGTAGTGTTGGATATTAGGATGTGTCAGTTAATGTTTAGGTCCTACTTTTTTTTTTTTTTTTTTAACAAAGAGTCTCACTCTGAAGTCCAGGCTGGAATGCAGTGGCATGATCTTGGCTCACTGCAACCTCTGCCTCCCGGGGTTGATGGTCCTGCCTCAGCCTTCCAGGTAGCTGGGATTATTACAGGCGCATGCCACTACACCCAGTTAATTTTTGTATTTTTAGTAGAGACAGGGTTTCTCATCTTGGCCAGGCTGGTTTTGAACTCCTGACTTCAGGTGATCTGCCCATCTGGGCCTCCTAAAGTCCTGGGATTACAGGTATGAGCCACCACACCAGGCTTAGTCCTACTATTTTAGCCGGAGAAGCCTCCCACAAGCGTACTCAGCCCTGCCTAATTTCTGAGCCCATCAGGACCAAGGCAGTTCATAGCTGGGATCCTGGCACCCTGCCCAGCTCTTACCAGGTCCCTTCCCCTGGGACTTGGCCCTAACTCTGTGTCTCCAGCTCCTGGCTGGGGTCCTATCAAAGCAAACCTCTTACCTGGGACCACCATACTGCACCTGGGCTGACTTTGATTCCCTTGTCTATGTGGAAGCCTGGTTACTACACAGCAGTCACAGGATTGAACCCTCTTTATGGTAAGTTGGCCCAGCCAGGGTACCCACTTTCTCTCACACTGGGCTGCTCACAACCCATCTTCTCCCCAGCTTCCTCCCATTGCCCACAGGCCCCTGCTTCCCTACAGAGCCCATCTGAATTATAACAAGCTCAGATATCCTATGAGGGCAGGGCTCTCATCCACAAGGTTAACGCTCCAGACAGCTAGTGGACTGGTCCTGGCTCTTTAAAAGCAAGCTGGTAAACAAAACGCAACTAGAGTGGACGCTTCTTCCTGCAGGCCAATTGCCTGAGGTCAGGAGTTTGAGACCAGACTGACCAGTGGTGAAACCCTGTCTCTACTAAAAATACAAAAATTAGCCAGGCATGGTGGTGGGCACCTATAATCCCAGATACTTGGAAGGCTGAGACAGAAGAATCGCTTGAACCCTGGAGGAGGAGGTTGCAGTGAGCTGAGACTAGGCCATTGCACTCCAGCCTGGGCAACAAGCGTGAAACTCCATCTCAAAAAAAAAAAATGTTGCAGGTAGCAACAAACTGGGGCCAGTGACACAAGGGTAAAGGAATTTACCAAGACAGTCGTAAGTAAAAAAGGCAGATTTATTAGGGGAAGGTATGAAAATACGTTGAAAAAGGTACAATGGGCAGATCAGCAAGGGAGGAGCTGACTGCAAGGAGACAAAGGTTTGGTGGGGATTGTATAGGATGGTGCTTGTGCTGGAGAGGGCTATGTGCTGTACTGAGGTTGCAGTGAGCTAACTTTCATTTTTCTATCAGCCGAGGGTCTGGTGATAAGTCGGTGCAAGAAAAGTGTGGGCTATTTGTGCAGGAGGGCTGCGTGTCCTGGACCATGAAGAAAGGCAGCCTTACAGCTTATCTTCTTTTCCTTTTTGCTTTCCCCTGCTCCCACCAGCCTAACTCCCTTTCCCTTATGAGGACTCCACATAGAACAAAATGCTCGTAGTCAAGTGAACTTGGAAAATACAGAATCAAACAAAGCAAAATGGGCTTCTTTCCTGCAGAACCTCCCGGGGCAATGGCATTGGAGTCTGCGGCAAGAGGAGTCCATCAGAGGCAGCTTTTTCCTGACTTTTTTTGGTCAACAATCCCCCTTCATCTCCACCCCCATTTTTTTCCCCTCAGAGAGGCCCATAAAGCAGCAAAACAGAGCTGCTTTAATGTTGACTAAAAGCAAAATGGTCAGAGCACCTCACCTCTATGAAAAGCACGCTGCTGGAACCCTACTGCAATAGGCAGTGATGGTCAATGGCAGCTACAGCTGTTAGATGAAAAGTCCCACAGGGAACTTAATCATAAATGGATCAGGCTGATGCTAACTGAACCCACCCATCAGTCCTAACATCACAAAAAGAGAGGCAGCGAGGCAGGATGCCTCCCGATGGGATGCAATGGGAAGTTCTCAGCACCTCCCATGAGGTTTTCTTGCCAAAAAATCCCACATGATTATACCTCTAGAGCTGACTACTGTCTGTAGGAAATATAGAGGGAAGTAAAACATAGTCACCAATGTCATGAGAATCATTCAACAAATCCAAAATCAGGGACATCTAAGGAACAAATGGCCAGGTTTCTTCAACAGATAAATGACAAGAAAGAAAGGAAAAAAGAAAGGCTGCCTGGCAAACATGGTGAAACCCTGATCTCTACTAAAACATACAAAAATTGGCTGGGTGTGGTGGGCCAATAGTCCCAGCTACTTGGGAGACTGAGATATGAGAATCGCTTGAACCCAGGAGGCCGAGGCTGCAGTGAGCCCAGATCATGCCACTACACTCCAGCCTGGGTGACAGAGTGAGACCCTGTCTCAAAAACAAACAAGCAAACAAAAAGGACAGTAGGGTAAATAGTCAGGTGTAGTCTTTTTAGATTTATAAGACCTATCAACCAAATGCAATATTTGAATCTTGATTTAAACAAATCGACGATTTTAAAAAACACATTAATAAAACAACCAGGGAAATGTCATAACTGGCTGGATTTTTGGTAGTATAAAGAAATTATTGTCAAACTTTTAGGTGTGATTATGGTATCGTGGTAATGCAACAAGAAAAAATTTTATTTTTAGAGTTCATACTGGAGCATTCATGGATGAAAAGATATGTCTGGGATTTTCCTCAAAATAATTCAGTGTAAAGAGGGAAAGAAAATGGACGGCAGATAGAAGAAACAAGAATACCCTTGAATTCATAATTGCTTGGAGCTGGCTGTTCTATCTAATTTTGTATTGAACTTGAAATTTTCCATAATAAGTTTAAACAAAAATACATTGCTGAGCAGCAAAATGTAGAGAAGGACCTAAAGTCTTGGACATATTAACTTTCTAATAATCCAACCTCTTATAGATGTAAGATGTTGAAATTTCACCTGAAGATTACAAGACCAGGATATTTATATTTGCTTTCCATCTTTTCTGTCAGTTTTAGAAAAGATGATATCATTAGAAAAAGACAATACTATTTATATAAAGCAGAATGGAGAGCTCTTTTAGAGTCAAGGAAAAGAAAAAATTAAAGCTAGGCTTTCTTCAGTCCTCACTGTGTGTGATATATTGTGTTTTGTATGTGTTAATTTCCTGTTTAAAATCCTCTAATGGCCTGGGCACAGTGGCTCATGCCTATAATCCCAGCATTTTGGGAGGCCACGGCAGGAGGACCACTTGAGGTCAGGAATTTGAGACCAGCCTGGCCAACATGGTGAATCCTTGTCTCTACTAAAAATAAAAAATAAAATTAGCCAGATGTGGTGGCACACATCTGTAGTCCCAACTACTCAAGATCATGAGACAAGAGAATCGCTTGAACCTGGAAGGCAGAGGTTGCAGTACGCCGGGATCACACCACTGCACTCCAGCCTGGGTGGCAGAGCGAGACTACATCTCAATAATAAAAAATAAATAGATTAAAATAAAATCCTCTAATAGCGTCCCACCCTTCTCAGAATGCCATACAAATTCTTCACCATAGTCTGCAATTTTCAGTGTGACTTGGTATATAATACAGGTTTCCTTCCTTCTACACTGGCCTCTCCCCATTCTTCAAACATGGTTGGTGCTCTCCTGCCTCAGGGCCTTTGTACTTGCTATTCACACTACCCAAAATACTCTTTCCCCCACCAATAACTGTGTGACTTTCTCCCTCTTTCAGGTCAGACATTCCCTGCCCACCTCCCTAGTAACACAGGTAGATGATCCCACCCACACACCATCACTCTCCTCCGCTTCATTTTTTCCCCCTGCTTTATTTTTCTTTTTAGCACTTATTATCCCCTGGGAAAAAAAATCTGTTGTCTGTCTCTCCCAAGTGGATTGCAAGCTCCATTCGATCTGGAGCTTGTTTTATTCATGGAGCAGTGTTCTCAGATCAATGCCTTAAATATAGCAGGTGCTCAGGAAATATTTATTGACTTAATTAATTAACTTAGCACATACAAAAATCTGTTTGGTAAACATGCCCATATATCTATGGAGACTGGAATTATGTGCTTCCATGGTGGCCAAGATCCCCATAGATTAGCTGTACCTAGTTAAGCTGGGCTAAAATGTCTGCAGAGCAGCTGAATGCCATGCGGTGAGAGAGGACATACACTCCTGGTCTGTTCAACCTAAGGGAGGGACAGCTGGAGGAGCTGGCCTAGGACCCTGGCTGAGGCTAGGATGACTGTTCTTTTCTTGGGAAAAGTGAGATTCGATGAAGATCTAAATAAAGGGTGGCAGTATCTGTAGGAAATAAACTGGGAAGGAATGGCATGGCTAGATGGAGTGTTTGAGGGCTTCAAGAATGTTGTGGAGTCAAACTCTACAGATGGTTTGAGGTTCCCAAATTGATTCATTTTCAGGGAGAGCTGGAAGAGACACAGATGGATAGAAATGCTGAGCGGCAAACATCCCACTGAGCAATCCACTGTAGGAGGAAAAATGGGCCCTGAAAACTGTGTAATGCATTTTGAAGAATTTCACTCTGCTGAAGTCAAATGAAATACACAGACAAATCTCTGAAATTAAAATGTTTCATTTGGGAAGAAAGAATTGCAATTTAGGCCATACATACAGACTGGGTGGTCTTCAGTATGTCTGAAGAAGAAAGAGAAGGTCAGAAGTTTTCTTTCAAAGGAGAAATGTGACATATTGCTCTTTGAGAAAGTTCATTGGCACTAGTAATGTTTTAGGAAGCTGGCAAGTTTTGAGTGGTAAATGACAGCAACAAGTAAATGATTCTTAGAGACACAGGAGGTAGTTTCAGCAGCTAGTAGATAAAACTGGTTTTAGGCTTCAGCAGGCAGTTTCAGCAGCCAGGCTTGCAGAGAATTACACTCTTGGAGCAATGTTATGTGCCCTGAGGGCCTTCTCCCCTTGGCCTCTCAACTCTGTTTCAGTTGGGTAGAACAAAAATGACCCAGTTTATTGATCAACTTTCACAACTCCTACCTGAGATGACCTTTTGAATTATTCTTCAGGTTACTACTCAAAGGAATCTGAGTTTTCTCCAAAGGAATCCAGGTAGCTAAGCCTCTCCTTTGGAACTCAAATCAGATAACTGACCATACTTAGAAGCATGCTGAACACACATGTCTCCTAAAAAGAAAGGCTATTGATGATAGGGGTGAGGTAACAGCATAGACCTGGGGACTGCAACACTCTGAGGTGCTAGACTTTGTGTGTTATGCTTCAACCTGAAAACTGCAGCAAAACTGTGTTTTCATCTGCAATAGGAGAAAGTAGTGAGCTTATTTGCTTCAGAGACAGCATAGTTGAAACAATAAAACCATGAGAGGGGCCTTGTGTTTTACCTGTCAATTGCTCACTTTCTAAAATGCTGTACAACAAAATAACTTGTTAACGATCTGAATATTTAAATTGATTAGGTAATCCTGCTGATTAAAAGCTTCCTATGGGAAATACTTTGGTAAACAATCTCTAATTTATAGTTTTAAAAATGAAACACATTACTATACTTCCAGTTTTCACATAGCAAAACACCCTATCCCTCCCTCCTTCCCTTCCTTCCCTCCCTCCCTCTCTCACTTGCTTGCTTTCTGTTGGAGTCTCACTCTGGAGTACAGTGGCATGATCTTGACTCACTATAACCTCTGCCTCCCAAGTTCAAGCAATTCTCCTGCCTCAGCCTCCCAAGTAGCTGGGATTACAGGTGTCCACCACCATGCCCAGCTAATTTTTTGTATTTTTCTAGAGATAGGGTTTCACCATGTTGGCCAGGCTGGTCTTGAACTCCTGACTTCAGGTGATCCACCTGCCTCAGCCTCCCAAAGTGCTGGGATTACAGGTGTGAGCCACCATGCCCAGCCTGTATAAGCCAGTTTTGGATCTGTAAGCCGTCTTTCTGAATTTTTGTCAGTTATGCCAAATAATCATCTCTTGGCTGGAAAAGATTTACCAGCAGGCCCTCAAAGACAAGGACAGATGGCATTCTATTGGGGGTACTCTTTGTTTTAACAAATATTGACACTTTTGTAGGAAACTGATCCAGATCCTGTTTCTTCCTAACTCATCTTGGCAATCTTGAAGGTTTGAAGAGGTATAGTTCAATAGAATTGTGAAAATGCACTTACCACTGAATTATAAAAAGGCATACATCCTGAAGAATAATGTTCGTGGTTAATTGCTGCTTGTAAAAGTCACAAAGTAATAAATAACACTGGGACACTGTGATCACAAAGCACTTTCAAGCAGAAGTGAGACAGGAAAGAAAGGGAGAGAGGAGAGGACAGAAGAAAAATGCTTCAAAAAATTCAAATTGCTATATGAAATTTTTTAAATTTTTATTTTTATTGTTTTTGAGACAAGGTTGGCTCTGTCACCCAGGCTGGAGTGCAGTGATGCAATCTCAGCTCACTACAATCTCCACCTCCGGGATTCACGTGATTCTCCTGCCTCAGCCTACTGAGTAATTGGGATTACAGATACCTGCCACCATGCCTGGCTAATTTTTGTATTTTTAGTGGAGATGGGGTTTCACCATGTTGGCCAGGCTGGTCTTGAACCCCTGACCTCAAGTGATCCACCCACCTCAGCCTCCCAGAGTGCTGAGATTACAGGCATGAGCCATCATGCCTGACCCAATAACTTATCTTATAAAAGCCTTAGGTTTGTGTTTTGCTGCAGCCTTGTTGGAGATGGGAGGAAAAGGATAAAATGAGGTTGGTACAGGTCAACCTTGAAGGTGAGACCAGAATAGAAGAAAGGATGCAGGTGGTCTTCTCAGATAAGACCCCACTGTCAGTGCCAAACCATGTCCTGTGTTCCCACCCCACCATGCTGGACAAGTGCTGGCCTCGAGTGGCAGTATCTCAGTGCCCTGCTTCAGCAGTACTCCCTCCTTTACCCTTGCTCCAAATCTGCCTCAAACTCAGCAGCAGCCAGAGTCTCCCAGTTTTTACTCATTTTTAGTTTTACTGAAGTATAACTGACAAACAAAAATTATATATATTCAAGGTGTACAATATGATGACTTGATGTATATGTATACATTGTGAGATGATTACCACATCAAATTAATGAACACATCCATCACCTAACTAATGCGATTAGTTACCATTTATGTGTGTGAGTGTAGTGAAGACCTTAAAATCTAGTTTCATTGCAAATTTCAAGTTAACAATACAGTATTATTAACTATTTGTCATCATGTGGTACATTAGATTCTCAGAACTTACTCATCCTATAACAAAGTTTGTGCCCGTTAACCAATCTCCCAGGCCCTGGAAACCACTAATCCACTCTCTGCTTCTATGAGTTTGACTATTTTTTTTTTTTTTAAGATTCGACACATTTAGCTGGGTGTGGCAATGCACACCTGTAGTCCTAGCTGCTCAGGAGGCTGAGGCAGGAGGATTGCTTTGGGCCCAGGCATTTGAGGCCGCAGTGAGATATGACTGCACCATTGCACTCCAGCCTGGGCAACAGAGTAAGACCCTGTCACTAAAAAAAAATTTTTAATTTAAAAAATTAAAAAATTCTACACATAAGTGAGATCATACAGTATTTGTCTTTCTGTGTTTGGCTTATTTCACTTGGCATGATGTCCTCCAGATTCATCCATGTTCTGCCAAATAACATGATTTCTTTCTTTTTTGTGGCTGAATAATATTCCAAGACTGGACATGGTGGCTCACACCTGTAATCCCAGCATTTTGGGAAGCTGAGGCAGGAGGATCGCTTGACCCCAGGAGTTGGAGACCAGCCTGGGCAAATAGCAAAACTTCATCTTTACCAAAAATACAAAAATTAGCCAGTGTGGTGGCGTGCACCTATAGTCCCAGCTACTCAGGAGGCTGAGGTGGGCCCAGGAGGCAGACATTACCGTGAACAATGGAAACCGCTCTATTGCCCTCCAACCTGGGTAACAGAGCCAGATCCTGTCTCAAAAAAATAAATAAAATATATATGTATACACACACACATATATATTCCACAGAAATAGTTCTTATGTAATAACAAGAACAAAACAAAAAGGGAAGGAAAATATAAAACACATCTGTAATAGTTTCCCTGGAATGCCATAACAAACGGCCACAAACTTGGTTGCTTAAGACAACAGAAATGGGCCTGGCATGGTGGCTCATGCCTGTAATCCTGGCACTTCGGGAAGCTGAGGTGGGTGGATCACCTGAGGTCAGGGGTTTGAGACCAGCTTGGCCAACATGGTGAAACCCTGTGTCTACTAAAAATACAAACAATTAGCCAGGCCTGGTGGTGCACACCTATAATCCCAGCTACTTGGGAGGCTGAGGCAGGAGCATTGCTTGAACCCAAGAGGCAGAGGTTGCAGTGAGCCAAGATCGCACCACTACACTCCAGCCTGGGCAACACAGCAAGACTCCATCTTGGGGGAAAAAAAAAAGACAACAGAAATGTATTCTGTCATAGTTCTAGGGCTCAGAAGTCTGAAGTCAAGGTGCTGGCAGGGCCATGATCCTCTGAAGGCTCTAGGGAGGATCCTTGCTTGCCTCTTCCAATGTCTGGTGGCTCCTGGCATGCTTGGGACAGCATCACTCCAGTCTCTGCCTCGATCTTCACATCGCCTGCTTCTCTGTGTCTTTGTGTGAGTTTTTCTGTCTCTTATAAGGCACTCTCATTAGATTTATGACCCACACTAATCCAGTATGATCGTATCTCCAACCTTACGTTAGGATTATGTCTGCAAAGACCCTATTTCCAAATAAGGTCACATTTTGAGGTTGAGATGGATGTGAATTTGGGGATGGGAGGTATATTCAACCCACTACAATAGCATGGACACATTTATTCAACAAATCAAAATTATGACTAGCATTTACCATTTTAGAAAGCAGATAGAAGGCAGGCAGAGGTTGAGGGGGCTCAGAAGTGGGCCTAGATGACTGAAGAGTCCCACCTTCTGTTCTGTTGCCTTCTGACGATCAGAAGGCTGCTGTCTGGTTAAGATCAGATAGTGATTCCACAGAGCTGGTGGTAAAACTAGGAATTGGATAAAGACGGCAAGGACTAAGAAACAGTTGAAAAGAAATTGTTTAATGATGTGAATTACTAAAGAGAATGTTATAGTTGCTACCAAAAATATAAACGTGCTCAAGGGAGATGATTAAACAATTGAGAGAATTCAGGTGCTAAACTAATGGTCAATTCAAATATAAAAACCCATCAACTAGGCCGGGCGCGGTGGCTCGCGCCTGTAATCCCAAAACTTTGGGAGGCTGAGGTGGGTGAATCACCTGAGGTCGGGAGTTTGAGACCAGCCTGACCAACATGGTGATAACCCCATCTCTATTAAAAAAAAAAAAAAATAGAAAAAAGGAAAAGAAAAGAAAAAACCATCAACTTTATTAAATACGATCAGGGTCGCTGGCCTCAAAACTAAGGTTTTTTTCTAGCAAAAGAGCAGTAATTAGGTCCTCTGCAGAACGTGCTTTTGCTAATTTTCAGTTACGAGTGCTTCGGTTTTCTACTTTGTAAATAATCAGTGACTTTGCCCACAGTCCAACTTACTTACGTGCTGCTTTCCTACCATCAAATAGTGTGCAATTAGGGAATGCAGATCAATATCAGTGTCACACATTCATAATGTCAACAGGCAAATACATGTACTGACAAAAATAGTAAGATGCATCCCAAAACCAGAGAGAGGCCTTTCAGATTCTTCCTCCAGATGGAGATTTAATCAAGAGTAGAGTGAAATATCTTTGTGTTTTTGTTTTGTTTTGTTTTGTTTTTTTGAGACAGAGTCTTGCTCTGTCACCCAGGCTGAAGTGCAATGGCATGATCTTGGCTCACTGCAACCTCCACTTCCTGGGTTCAAGCGATTCTCCTGCCTCAACCTACCTAGTGGCTGGGATTACAGGCACCCACCACAATGCCCGGCTAATTTTTGTACTTTTAGTAGAGATGGGGCTTCACCATGTTGGCCAGGCTGGTCTCGAACTCCTGACCTCAGGTGATTCACCCACCTCGGCCTCCCAAAGTGTTGGGATGACAGGTGCAAGCCACCGCATCCGGCCATATCTTCTGCTTTCTTTTCCAAATCTATATGGTAGTGCTTTTAGGGCTGAAAGCCACGGAGTTAAGCAAGAACACCAGATTTTGGTCATTATCCAGCATAATTCTTCACTTGTTGCCAGGGCTTTCAGAGACACTCAAAGTGTGATGGGAACTTAGAAATCTGTCCAGCTCAAGTCCTCACTGTGAAGGTGAGTGGCTCTGAGGTCCAGAGATGTAGTAGGCATCCCTTCTAAAATGACTTGCTTGTGCCAAACTAGGATGAGACCTAAACTCCAAGCTCTTTCCATGATATGCCCCATTTTGACCATCCTCACCAGGCAGCATTTCCTAAACACCTAGACTGTCAGGGTAAAGTGCTACTCTACCATAAGGAAGTCATTGAGGTTTGTGTTAGTGTATTAATTCACTATGAGTGGCTAAAAGAGTCAAAAAAGAGCAAGATACCCAGTAGGTGTTGAATAAGTGGTTTTCGGAATACAGAATAAAACCAAAGATCAGTAACTTACCACGTATGCAAAGATAGCCAACCATGCCCTCTTCTTGGTCTTGGGCACAGCTGGGCCCTCCTTTTGTAAGAGCCTCCCTTTGTAAGAGTCTACAGCAACTTCAAATCTTGCCTCCTCAGAATGCAACCGAGGGGGCACAAGGCAGAGTGAGAGACTGAGGCAAGTTTTAAAGGGGGAATGAAAGTTTATTAAAAAGTTTTGGGGCAGGAATGCAAGAACATAAAGTATACTTGGAAGAAGGCCAAGCGGACACCTTGAGAGATCAAGTGCATGGTTTGACCTTTGACTTCGAGTTTTCTGCGTTGGCATGCTTCTGGGATCTTGCTGTTACTTATCCCCTGATTCTTCCCTTGGGGTGGGCTGTCAGCATGTACAGTGGTCTGCCAGCGCTTGGGAGAGGCCAAACAAGCAGTGTTTACTGAAGTTGTATGCATGCTCACTTGAGGCCTTCCTAGAGGAAAATCATATAGCAGTTAAATGCTAGCATTTTGCCTCTTCGTGCGCATGCATGAGCCCACTCACCCAACTCCTGAGATCTTATCGGGAAGCTGCTGATCACCAGTTTCAGGTTTTTTCTATCTGTTGGGAGATGGCCTTTCCCTGGTGTCAGCTGTTACCAATTATTATTTTAGCGAGACAGTTAACCATCACCTGATGGTCACCTGACATTTCTGGTGGGGAGAGGGAAGCCCTCTCCTGCACTGTTCATATCTGACTAGCTACCAACCGTAACACCTCGCTGTTTAGGTGTGGCCATGTTGCCCAGTTGTGGCCAATGAAGTATGAAGTGCAAATCACGAGCACCACTTCCCGGCCTGACCCATACAATCCTCCTGTGCTTGATTTTCACTCACTCCACCCACTGGCTGAATGGACAGGACTCTGAGGATCCAGAGGAGTCCAGAGCCACAATAAGAAAAGAGCCTTTGTCCTCAAATGACCTTAAAGGACACTGTTTCCCTTTATCTTACACCCTTTTCTGAACTGTAAAATAAGGAAGAGGCCAGATGCAGCAGCTCACGCTTGTAATATCAGCACTTTTGGGAAGCCAAGGCTGGAGGATCTCTTGAGCCCAGGAGTTCAAGACTGGCCTAGGCAACACAGCATGACCTCATCTGTATTAAAAAATACAAAAATTAGCATGGTGCAGTGGTGCACGCCTGTAGTCCCAGCTACTTGGGAGGCTATGCTACTTGAGGGAGATGACTTGAGCCCTTAAGGTAGAGGTTGCAATGAGCCAAGATCATGCCACTGCATTCCAGCCTGGGTGACAGAGCCAGACCCTGTCAGACTAAAGCACTGAGATTTGGGGATTGTTATAGGGGCTATCCCATCCTGACTAGTGCACTAAGCTTGTGTGGATGGTTAAACAGAACCAGATCCAGCACTTTGGATCTGATGGACAAGACAAAAGTTGGCAATGGTAGTTCCCCTTTGCCTCTAAATGTGTATGCTGTAATCCCCACTGATCAGCCTGACTCCAAAGTACCCTAGACTCCCTTTTCATAATTCCCTTTCCATCCTCTGCATGCACGTGCGCGCGCGCTCACGCGTGCGCGTACACACACGCACACACACAGACACACACACACACACAGAGCGAGAGAGAGCAATCACAAACCCTGGAAACTTAACCTGAGTATAATAATTCTAGTTCATGGCCTGGCGCGATGACTCACACCTGTAATCCCAGCACTTTGGGAGGCTGAGGCGGGCGGATCACCTGAGATCAAGAGTTTGAGACCAGCCTAGGCAACATGGTGAAACCCCATCTCTACTAAAAATACGAAATTAGCTGGGCATGGTGGCACACACCTGTGATCTCAGCTATTCAGGAAGCTGAGGCAGGAGAATTGCTTGAACTTGGGAGGCGTAGGGTGTGGTGAGCTGAGATCACGCCATTGCACTCTAGCCTGGGCAACAAGAGTGAAACTCTGTCTCAAAATAATAATAATTCCAATTCACACCAAAGAGACTAGGTGGGAGCTGGCAAGCCTACTTAGCTTGTGATTTCCTGGGATAGGCCTGGTCCTAAACAAGTTTCTCATATGAGGAGTCCCAGACTCCTCAATAAGTGGTGTGCAATTCACCATGTACACATCCTGCTTCCCTAATAAGGCCACAAGCTCTTGCCTTGACAGTGTTTGCATCCCAGGGACTATCACCAATGGATGCTTAAAATATGTCTTTGAGAGTAAACAAGGCTGGCATGAATCAATAGGAATCAAAAGTATGCAGGAATTACCAGAGCCAGGCAACAGGATAAAGTGCTCTAAACACAGTTATTTTTGTGTGAAAGATCAAGAAAGAGAGGCATCATATGAAGGGACAAAATCCAATACTTCATTTCGTCTGACATTTTGCAGAGAAGAAAAGATGTTGGCAGATTTTACACTTGTCAAAGCTGTGGGAAGAATGCTTGATTGAAGAAGGGCATTCCCTCTTGCAAAAGGAAGAGAATGAGTCATAAATAAACAGGCAAAACAGTGCAAAGGAATGGTGGACGGCAGCAGAAAGTTGACAGATTATGGGTTTCATTTCTGACTCTGCTGTTTACTGAGGGCTTGTCCTTAGGCAGAGGGTGCCATGTCCCCGAGCCTCAATGTCCTCATCTAGATTATATAAAATGGAAATAATTTTAGGAGCTCATGTAACTTCCTGAGTAATAAGTGATAAAAGCATCCCTTTTTTTTTTCTTTTTGAGACAGAGTCTTGCTCTGTCACCAGGCTGGAGTACAGAGGCATGTTCTTGGCTCACTGCAACCTCCGCCTCTCAGGTTCAAGCAATTCTCCTGTCTTAGCCTCCCAAGTAGGTGGGACTATAGTTGGGTGCCACCACGCCCAGCTAGTTTTTGTATTTTTAGTAGAGACAGGGTTTCACCATGTTGATCAGGATGGTCTCGATCTCTTGACCTCATGATCCACCTACCTTGGCCTCCCAAAGTGCTAGGATTTACAGGCATGAGCCACTGCGCCTAGCCAAAAGCATCTTTTGATATGATACTTGGTTTTTGTCCCTGGCTACCCTACTTTACAGAGATGCTGTAAGGAATAAGTGCACGAAAAGGGCCTAGCACAGAGCAGGGCTCAGTGTGACGTAGCTGCTATTGTGAATGCTGTGTGCAAGAACTCAGTAATCATTGTCACCATCATGTCAAAAGCAACTTTAAAGTCAAACTTTTGGAAGATTGTAAACTAACAAGGAAAGAGCATAAACTCATCCTCTGCATTAAGTATTAGTTGATTCATCACCACCAAGATCGGTATTACACAGCAAATCAGGTCATTCATAAGGCTATTTTTTGCAAAAGCCTTAGGCAAAAGGTCCCAAGAATTTTAATTCTCGTGATTATGCCTGTTTTAAAACTAGCTAAACGTAATTCTCCTTCCTAGATGATACAATTTATGTCTTAATTTATGTCTTAGACTTTAACAGGCTATTTTCCTTAATCCTGGAATTTCTACCACAAATTTAAATTTCCTGTGGCTAATATTAACAGAAACTTTCTTTAAACAAAAAAGGATGTCAAAGTTTTGACCTGTTTTCTTTCCTGTTGATTTTGGATAGATGCTGTGCTCTTGTGATACAATGAGAAATATACCTTTGGCTAGGTGCAGTGAGCCAAGATTACACCACTGCACTCCAGCCTGGGTGACAGAGGGAAACGCTGTCTCAAAAGACAAAAGAAAAAAAACTCAAACCCACCATTTATACATATGTCTTTGGTCTTTGTCTCTGGCTTCTGGCCAGAGGGCCTAAAACCCTTATAACTTACAAGGTAATAAGACTGGAGAAGAAAGGGGCCAGAGATTGAATTCAGGCCCCAAAGGCTAATGGGTTAATCAACCGTGCCTACAGGCCTGGTGCAGTGGCTCACATCTGTAATCCCAGCATTTTGGGAGGCTGGGACGGGCAGATCACTTGAGGCCAGGAGTCCAAGACCAGCCTGGCCAATGTGGCGAAATGCTATCTCTACTTAAAAAAAAAAAAAAAAAATTAGCCAGGCATGGTGATGCATGCCTGTAGTTCCAGCTTCTCAGGAGGTTAAGGCATGAGAGAATTGCTTGAACCCAGGAGGTGGAGATTACAGTGAACCGAGATTGTGCCACTGTACTCCAGCCTGGGCAATAGAGCAAGAGTCTGTTTAAAAAAAAAATCATCCCTACATAATGAAGACTTCATAAAAAATAAACAGCCCAACGAGGTGGCTCATCCCTGTAATCCCAGCACTTTGGGAGGCCATGGCGAGCGGCTCATGAGGTCAGGAGTTCGAGACCAGCCTGGCCAAGAGACCAGCCTGGGCAATATGGTGAAACCCCATCTCTACTAAAAATACAAAAATTAGCTGGGTGTGGTGGTGGGCGCCTGTAATCCCAACTACTCAGGAGGCTGAGGCAGGAGAATTGCTTGAACCCAAGAGGTGGAGGTTGCAGTGAGCCAAAGATCACACCATTGCCCTCCAGCCTGGGCAACAGAATGAGACTCTGACTCATAAATAAATAAATGGACAGGGTTTGGAGACCATCTGGGTTGCTGCACTCATAGAGATGCTGGGAGGGTGGTGCACCCAGAGAAGGCATGGAAGCTCTGTGCCCCTTCCCCATACCTTGCCCAATGTGTCTCTTCCATGTATTGCGTCTTTTATAATAAACCCGTAAACATGAGTAAATGTTTCCGAGTTTTGTGAGCCATTCTAGCAAATTATTGAACCTGAGAAGGGGGTCATGGGAACCCCCAACACTTAGCCCATCAGTCAGAAATTCAGAAGGCACGGATGAGATTGGCATCTGAAGTGAGGTCGGATGCTAACTCCAGGCAGATAGCGTCAAAATTGAATTGAGTTGGAGGACACCCTATTGATGACCCCAGAGAACTGGATTCAAAGAATTGCTTGGTGTCAAAAACCTACACACTGGTTATCAGAAGTGTTGTGTTAGAGTATAGAGAGGAGGAAACAAGTTTTTTATATTTAGATGTCTACAAGAAATTTCTATATTATGTTCATCTCACACCAGCTGGGATGGCCATGTTTTAGTAGTTACTATCTTTAATTGCTAGTTATAATTTTTTTTTTTTTTTGAGACAGAGTCTTGCTCTGTCGCCAGGCTAGAGTGCAGTGGCGCAATCTTAGCTCACTGCAACCTCCGCCTCCCGGGTTCAAGCAATTCTCCTGCCTCAGCCTCCAGAATAGCTGGGACTACAGGCGCATGCCATCATGCCCAGCTAATTTTTGTATTTTTAGTAGAGACGGGGTTTCACCATATTGGCCAGGCTGGTCTCGAACTCCTGACCTTGTGATCCACCCGCCTCGGCCTCCCAAAGTGCTGGGATTACAGGCGTGAGCCACCACACCCGGCCAACAAGTTATAATTTTACATTTAAAGAGTTAAGCCCTTTAAATACATCTAGGGACTAGAATATACTACTGTAAAGTTTCTTCCTAGTGATAACTTATTCATTGACTATATCATTAATCATATAGCACAACTGCAGTTGCATTTTCAGCTCCTTCTACTTGACTGATGTCTACCTCTTTTTCTTTTTTGAATCGAAACAGGATCTCACTATATTTGCCCAGGCTGGTCTCGAACTCCTGGACTCTACTGGATGTCCACCTCTGGCACAAGGTATACAAGTTATCTATGACTGTGTAGCAAATTACCCAAAAATGTAGTGACGTCAAACAACATTTATTATCTTAGATTTATTTTTGGGTCAGGAATCCGTGTGCAGTGTAGATATGTCCTCTTGCTTGGGGCCTTTCACAAAGCTGCAATCAAGGAGTTGGCGTGGGCTGCAAGCCAACTTAGTCACTTCAAGCCTCAACCGAGGAAGGATCAGCTTCTAAGCCCACTCAAGTGGCTGTCGGCAGGCGTCAGCTTCTCTCTCACAGGATATTGGCCTTGCCATATAAGCCTCTACATAAGACTTATTAAAACATGATAGCTTCCCTGCGGACACAGTGGCTCATGCCTGTAATCCCAGCACTAGGAGGCCAAGGTGGGTGGATCACCTGAAGGCCAGGAGTTCAAGGCCAGCTTGGCCAACATGGTGAAACCCCACCTCTTCTAAAAATACAAAAACTTAGCTAGGCATGGTGGTGGGCACCTGTAATCCCAGCTACTCGGGAGGCTGAGGCAGGAGAATTGCTTGAACCTGGAAGGAGGAGGCTGCGGTGAGTCAAAATTACACCACTGCACTCCAGCCTTGGCAACAAGAGCAAAACCTTGTCTGAAAAAAAAAAAAAAAAAAAAAAGGAAACAAAACAAAACATGGTAGCTTCCTTCTCCAAGAGTAAGGGCTCTAAGAGGGAGAAAGCGGGAGAGAGGGTAAGCACAATAAAAGCCACTCTGTCTTTCTGCAATCTAAACTCAGAAATGAATGAAAGCCCACCATTTTTGCCATATTTTGTTTGTTAGAAGCACATCACCAGGTCTAGCCCATGCTCGAGGGAAGGGAATAATCACTGGATGTTATCTTAGGAGTTGCCTACCCTACCAGGATGCCATTTAAGTTCTCAAACTAACCCTGGTGAAGAACCAACTGAAAAAAAATTTTCACTTTGTTGCAAGTCAATACTTTTGTAAAATAAAATAGAAATTCAAAAAAAAAAATAGAAATTCATTTCTAGGCCGGGCACAATGGCTCATGCCTGTAATCCCAGCTCTTTGGCAGGCCAAGGTAGGCGGATCATGAGGTCAGGCGGTCGAGACACCATTCTGGCTAACAGCATGAAACCTCGTCTCTACTAAAAATACAAAACATGAGCTGGGCACGGTGGCACGTGCCTATAGTCCCAGCTACTCAGGAGGCTGAGCCAGGAGAATTGCTTGAACATGTGAGGCAGAGGTTATAGTGAGCCAAGATCATGCCACTGCACTCCAATCTGGGCAACACAGCGAGACTCCGTTTAAAAAAAAAAAAAAAGGAAATTCATCTTTAGAAATATAAAATGAAATTACAAAAGCATTTAGAAAAAAAACCCAAACCATGGCTTATTTGTTGATGTGGTAATGACGTCCAATTGCTATAAAAATTTCTTTAGGCTGGGCATGGTGGCTCACACCTGTAATCACAGCACTCAGGGAGGCTGAGGCAGGAGGATCACTTGAGCCCAGGAGTTCAAGACAGGTCTGGGCAACACAGCAAGACTCCATCTCTACAAAAAAAAATTCTTTTAATTCTCAATTCGATTACTTATCTCATTTGGATCAGAAACAAATATTTTACATATGGGCACCAGTTTCCGGTCAACCTTTTGAGTAGCACTGATTTCAGGATTTTATGACTGCAGATGACTTTTCAAGGCTTTTACAACACAATGGTTTGGACTTTTCACTTGGCTATTTCTAGATGGAAGATTCTAGAAATAAACCTAAATAGAAGTTTTTCTTTCTAATTTCATTCATCTCTCTCCATGCTCCTAAAAATGGGACTCTTTATTGTGAGTAAAATCAAGGGTATGTAGGATTAACACTTTCCTGCAAGTTCTTTTAGGGACCTCGTTCCCACCAGTCAGAAGCCACAGAGCTAAGCCACCCTTTTGAATTGTGTAGTCTGAAAGATATTTAACACAATGATTATCAATTCACATTGTAAAATAGTGAGGGGTCAGCCCACTTCCCAACACATGTTAGAAGTTTGAATGCGCTTCCTGTTCCTAATCTATTCAGATTTATCAAAATACATCTCAAGTGTAACCTCCTCAATTCAACTAATAAATATATTTTTTGAGCATCAACTGTGCAAGATTCTGGAGGGTACCACCTTGAAGAAGGCACTGCCTCTACTCTCAACTGGTTTATAGCACTCCCTGTATAAACCTTGAAGTAATTTACATCTAAGTATTTTGGCAATTGAGTACATTATTTCTCTTGTTTCTCGGTGTTTGACAAATTTTTAACTCATCTCCCTAATGAAACCATAGACTTAAGGAACAAAAGTACTCCATTTCATATCCTTCATGCCTCCAGCACAGCATCAGGCAGTTAGTAGGTCCTCAGTAAAAAGCTGAAGGCAGCATTTACTAGGCCAAGACTCCCCAAGAGTCCCCTGTTCAGAGACTAAATGCTGTCCGTGGGGTCTTGGTAACCTCACAATCACCTTTCTTCATCCTCTTTACCACTCCAACCCATTCTCCAAGGCTTAACACGGAAGAAGCAACTTAAGAAGTCTGCTTCTGCTGCCCTGGCCCCTATTCTTTTCTCTTCTTACTACACTAGTCGAGGAGAGAGAAGAGAAAGCCAGGTGGAGGAAGGGGCCTTTCAAAACAAGTCTTGCTCAACTTTTTACACAACTGCCCACTCTCAGTTGGGCATCCCCTTGTATCCCCTTTTCTTCCAAGGAAGGGAGCTAAGGTTAGCAAAACCTACCCTGGCAAGGCCCAGTGCCGGGTACTGTGCATGCACAAAGGGGAACCTAACAGGTTCCTTGCCCTCAAAAATGTACAATGGGCAAATCAGACCGATTCTCATCTACAACACAGAGTAGAATGGGGCCAACTGTTACAATGTTGGCAAACGGTGAAAGCCCTGTGGAACAGATGGGGGAGAGACTAATGCCAACTGGTGAAAATTCAGAGGATGTAGCTTTGGAGCTAAGCCTTGAGGGTAATACAAACAACGGGTAGCAGAGAGAACTTCCTACCTATGCAGTGCTGTGGTCGGTAGTTGACATGCATTATCTCATTTGGGGTTCACAAAAGGTCTGCTGGGAAGTGCTATTATTAGTCTCATTTTACAGTAAGGAAACTGAGGCACAGAGACAAGGAGAGATTTGTCCAAAGTTGCCCCTCAAGTGGAGGGGGGACTTGAACTCAGGGTAGCTGTAGAGCTGGTGCTCTCAAGCCTCAAGGAAACAATGGTTAAGGAGCAAAGCACGCGCAGAGAAGAGGGGTCTGTGAGGCTGGGACAGGGGTGTGCAGAAGGGTGGGATAACTGATCCCAACGGCAACGGTGGAATTTATACGTAAAACTCCTAACTTTACACAAAATATTTCATCTGATCTCATCACATCCCTGTTTGACAGGCGCTATGATCCTCGTTTTACAGACAAGGGAACTGAGACAGAGCGGTTACTCTTGCCCACTGTGCCTGCCAAGTGTCCTCACGTGGGTGGAAGCCCTTTGCAAGCTGCCAGGCGCCTCGCAGCTGCCCAGTCACTCTCCGCCCAGTCTATACATCCTGTCCCTTCCCACCCACCTACCCACTACCGAGACTCCCACCCCAACTCCCGCCCTTGGCTTTCAGCTAGGATGATCCAGCTCACGGCCACAGGGTGGCAAGAGGCCACTTGGTGCCCAGAACAACTTCTGCTCCCAGAAAGCCTTGCGTTCCCCGGACATAAAGAGGCTTTGAGCTCGGGGAGCCCCGCCCCGCGCGGCCCCTCCCACGGGCACGGGCCCGGGGCGGCAGGGGGCGTGTTCCCGGCGGCAGCGCTCGTGGCCCCGGGAGGAGCTTGGCCACAGTATAGGGCTGCGGGCGGCCGGGCGAGGCGCTCGGCTCGCAGGTGGCTCCTCCTTCGCTTTTCCCGATCCGCGGCCGCGCCAGGCACGGTGCCGGCTGCCGCGGGAACGCCTTTGTGCCCGGTCCTGGGAACCTGCGACGGCCGCTGCGCGCCCCGGCTCATTGTTCCGCTTCTCCGGGTTCCAGGCAGGTGCGGGCGGCGCGCGGGGTCCGCACGTGTCACCGCGGCGGCTGGGGCCGGGACTCGCGGGCGCCGTCAGGGGCGTTCCCGGGCGCGCGGCGGGCTATGAAGCACCTGAAGCGGTGGTGGTCGGCCGGCGGCGGCCTCCTGCACCTCACCGTTCTGCTGTGCTTGGGGGCGCCCCGCGTAGACCTGGACCTCTACCTGCTGCTGCCGCCGCTCACCCTGCTCCGGGACGAGCTGCTGCTCCTGGGCGGCCCGGCCGGCTCGGCTTATGCGCTCAGCCCCCTCCCTGCCTCGGGAGGGTGGGGGCGCGCAGGCCAGCTGCACCCCAAGGGCCGGGAGCTGGACCCCGCCGCGCCGCCCGAGGGCCAGCTGCTCCGGGAGGTGCGCGCGCTCGGGGTCCCCTTCATCCCCAGCACCCAGGTGGATGCCTGGCTGGTGCACAGCGTGGCGGCAGGGGACGCGGACGAGGCCCATGGACTTCTCGGCGCTGCCGCTGCCTCGTCCGCCGGAGGAGCCGGCGCCAGCGTGGACGGCGGCGGCCAGGCTGTGCAGGGAGGCGGCGGGGACCCCCGAGCGGCTCGGAGTGGCTCCCTGGGCGCCGGGGAAGACGAGAAGGCACTCGCGGAACCGACGCATCAGATCCCGGACGCCGGCGGATGCGCGAGCGAGGTAGGTGCAGAGCGGGACGCTAGCGAAGTGCGGCGTCTGCGCCGCCGGGAACCCTCGAGGCTTGTGTCGGACCTGGGCAGGGGGCACACCCGCTGTGTCCTGGCACCCTTAGCCCCTGAGCGTTGCGGGTTCGCAGACGCTGCTGCTCTGATTCCGAATGAAGAGCTACTAGTGCTGTCGCTGTGGATTTTAGGTTTTTAAGGAAGAAGTGGACGAAATCATCCGTTAACAACTTTCCTTGTGTTTGATGGCTGACAAGGGTCGTTCGGGGATGTGGAGGGGAGAAGCAATGCCCAGTGTCTTCGCTCAGCACCTCATGTACACTGGGATGTCGTTTTCTGGGACCCGTGCCCGACCGGACGATGTGAAGGAGGCTTTGACTCTGGGAGGATGCACGTTTTTAAGAACGACTCTCCCGGCCTAACACAAGGGCCCTTGCCCTGATTTCAACCCAATTACTGTTTGTTTTTGCTGCTTCCCTGGATTAAGGTGCCATGGTGAGGGTCTACTCAGAGGCCAGCTGGCAGGCGGTCCCCCTGCGACCTAACCATCCCCCCGCCCCCCCCGCACCTAGCAATCCTCCTTCCTGGAATTTGTGTAACCTCTTATTAACATAAAGAAAACAGGTACTTTTACAGTCACCTAGTGACTAACAAGTTCCCTTTGCTTTATGGGTGCAGACCCTTCTCTGGCTTCACTGCTTTCTGAAACCAAGTTTACCAAGATCTGTTGAAGTATCTGGTGCTCCCCATGGAGAATTTGAGTTCAGTCTAAGGACACTTTAACACCAATTTCCATAAAACCATTTTATCCGAAGTTCCTTCCAGGAGACTTTTAAAATTCTTCCTTGGCTCAAATTTTAGTGTTTACAGCTGGTATCGATCAACAAGTGGTGATCAACAAGTGTTCCTCCGGTGTTTTTGTGGGGTGCATTCTTATGCAAAATGGGAATTGGGGCTGAACTGGTTTGTTTGCTGCTCTTGAGAATTGCTGTTTGTGTAGGCAGTTGCCTGACTAGCTTCTCCACCCTCTCCTGCAGGGGTCATTGTGTGGAAGTGCTTGGTGATTCACTGTTATTCTGATCTGAGCCCTTCCTCTTCCTGGGGACCAAAACTAATGGGGTGGGGGCCAGTGTGAGTCGTGGAGGGATCCTTCTGTGTTCAGAATATACAGTAGGAGGTTCTTTCCTGTTCACTCATCCCGTCTGGATCCTATGGGGTCTGTCTAACCGAAATGGTTTGCCCTCTAATAAGCGGGTACCTGCTGCACTACCACCTTTCCTGGTTCTGTAACATAGGGTTGAAACCTAGTGCTGGATGCTGTACCAGATGGCACCCTGCCAGCCATACCCGAATGCCAACCTGTGTGCAAAGTGTACAGGGACCTGGAGGGAGGAGAGAGAAAGCTGTTCATTCCTCAGAAACTTCCCTCCCGGCATCACCTGGGAGACAAGGTGGCCTTCCCTTCGTTGTTTTTTTGTTTGTGTTGAAGACAGGGTCTTGCTCTGTCACCCAGGCGGAAGTGCAAAGGCGAAGTCACAACTCACTGCAGCCTCAATCTCCCCGGCTCCAGTGATCCTTCCACTTCAGTCTCCCAAGTAGCTGGGACAACAGGTGTGCGCCACCACACTGGCTAATTTTTTTGCAGAGACAGGTCTCACTGTGTTTCCGAGGCTGGTCTCAAACTCCTTGGCTCAAGCAACCCTCCCGCCTCAGCCTCCGAAAGTGTTGGGTTTACAGGCATGAGCTACCAAGCGTGGCCTAGACAGGCAGGCCTGCCTTTGAGGCAGCTCTTGAGCCTGGGCCTGCCGAACCACCTTGGAGGCTCTTAGTCCAGCTTTCTCAGGGGAGAAAGTGAAGCTCCCCCAGAGCCATTCTTCTGGCAGTGCCTTCCTGGCTGGGCTGGCATGTGTGCACCATGTTCACTGATGGGATGACCTGATTACATTCAATCTGGCAAAAATCAGCTGTCAGGCACCTTAAGTTCTCATGGCCAGTTCACCTTTGTTGCCTTTTACATCAACCTTGCGTGGTGCACTGGCCAGGCATCCTTATATCCAATTTATACTTAAGAAAAAGAGGACTGTGTGTGGTGGCTCACACCTGTTATCCCAGCACTTTGGGAGGCTGAGGCAGGCAGATCACTTGAGGTCAGGAGTTCGAGACCAGACTGGGCAACATGGCAAAACCCCATCTTTACTAAAAACACAAAAATTAGTTGGGCATGGTAGTGCGCGCCTGTAGCCTCAGCTATTCCCAAGGCTGAGACATGAGAATCACTTGAACCTGGGAGGCAGAGGTTGCAGTGAGGTGAGATTGTGCCACTGAACTCCTGCCTGGGTGATGGAGTGAGACTGGGTCTCAAAAATAAAAAAAAAAAAAGAAAACTAGAAGCCCAGGTTAGGGATTTGGCAAAATCCACATGTCAGTGCCAAAAGAGGGACCAGAGTCTGAGGCTCCTGACTCCCATTAAGTACCTACACTGTACTCAGGCTCTCTGGACATCTGGGATGAGGTAACTCAGTCTCTCACTGCCCAGGCTAACCACTCTCCAGTGCTAGACTGTGCCGTTCATAATGAAGAGGTTGCAATTTGGAACTATGACTTTGAGAGAAAATGGGCTGGAAAAACATCACTGGTCATCGCAGTCTGCTAGACCTGGGTTTGGGAGCATCATCTGCTAGCATGCCCTCCCACAGGCTGCTTGAGTTATTCCAAGCCTCAGTATCTCATGTCAAGTGGGAGAGGAATGTGTGCTCCAGAGGGAGTTGTGCTGAGTATGTGAGAAAAGCCCATGGGAAGGGCAGCACAATGCCCGGATCGTAGCTTCTCTCTTCTGCCCTCCACCTTTTTTTTTTTTTTTGAGACAGTCTTACTCTGTCACCAGGTACCAGGCTGGAGTGCAGTGGTGCGATCTTAGCTCACTGCAACCTCTGCCTCCCGGGTTCAAGCAATTCTCTTGCCTCAGCCTCCCGAGTAGCTGGAACTACAGGCGCGTGCCATAACGCCCAGCTAATTTTTTTGTATTTTTTAGTAGAGACGGGGTTTCACCATGTTGGCCTGGATGGTCTCAGTCTCTTGACCTCGTGATCCGCCCGCCTCAGCTTCCCAAAGTCTTGGGATTACAGGCATACGCCACCACGCCTAGCCTCTGCGCTCTGTCTTTAACTCACCCTCCTTCACCTGTCCCCCCTCACTGGATTCCTTTTGGCTTTTTTGCCTAATATCTAGTTTGGTTGGTTATGAAAGGAGTAGGGTGTGCTGGAGCCAGACTGCCTGGTTTTGAATCCCAGCTCTGCCACTTCTGTGACCTTGGACAAGTTGCTTAACCTTTCTGTGTTTCATTCTCCTCCTCTGCACAATAGGAATCAGAAAGGTGCTTACCTCAGAGGGTTGTTGTGAGAATTAAAAAGTGCATTCCATGTAAAGGGCTTAGAACTTGCCTGTCACTTAAGTGCTTAGTGAATTTTAGCTACTGTTAACTTCAAAGAGAGGAAGTGCTTTGTCCCATAGGAACATAATTTTTTTTAAAAAATAGATAATTCCAGTGGCTTACATTCGAGTTGCAGGAGCTGTTTTATACGATAATTTTCCATAATTTTTGTACATATGCAAAAATATTTTGGAGTAGGGGATTTTCCAAGTATCAAAAGGAGTACTGCTGTGGTTTCTCTTCTTACTGGGGCTTATCATTATCTGAAAACAGACTCTGGAATTCCCCAGGGCCGACAGGCTTCCCTTCATAACCACAGTTATTCACAATGGATGAAGCATGCATTCTTCAAAGTAACACACAGGTTAAACAAATGAACAGTTTTTGTAGAACTGAATTTATAAACATACTTGAAGATGGAACAGCTGCCTGTAGCCAGCTTCAGTATTTCAGAGAGCTGTTGCCACTTTGAAACTGAGAGGGCTTATGGTCATTTTGATGGGGTTTTCTATTCTGGTATGGAGACCTTCTGCTGGGTGAGGGGTCTGGTAAGACCTCTTAATTAACTGCTTTTGAAGAAACTGATGGGCTGGGCCGGGCGCAGTGGCTCACGCCTGTAATCCTAGCACTTTGGGAGGCTGAGGCAGGGTGATCACGAGGTCAGGAGATCTAGACCATTCTGGCCAACACAGTGAAACCTCGTCTTTACTAAAAGTACAAAAATCAGCTGGTCGTGGTAGCATGTGCCTGTAGTCCCAGCTACTCGGGAGGCTGAGGCAGGAAAATTGCTTCAACCCAGGAGACAGAGGTTGCTGTGAGCCAAGATCGTGCCACTCCACACTGGGCAACAGAGTGAGACCCCACCTCAAAACAAAAAAAGAAACTGTTGGGCTGGTTTCTTCAGGGCCCAGAGAGAATCTGATCCAGTCGATATTTATTTATTTTTTTGTTTGAGACAGGGTCTCACTTTGTCTCCTTGAGTAGTGCCATCACAGCTCACTGCTGCCTCAACCTCCTGGGCTCAAACGATTCTCCCACCTAAGCCTCCCAAGTAGCTGGGACTGCTGCTTCTGGCTAATTTATTTTATTTTATTTTTTTTAAATAGAAATGAGGTCTTTCTATGTTGCCCGGGCTGGTCTCAAACTCCTGGGCTCAAATACAGGCATAAGCCACTGCACCTGGCCTCAGTATTTAATTCTAAGAGTAAAGGAAAAAGAAAGAAGGTCCTTGATTGTTAAAGTAAAAATTCTTTTTCATTTCAGAATAAAAAGTAGTCTCTAATGCTTGGGCAATTGGACAAGAGATAAAATTTCAGACATTGACCTGTTTTTAACTCACAGCTATGTCACGGAAATAGTCTTATAATTACATATGTTGCAGTTATGACAAGCGTTCACAGTGGGGATTTTCATTTTGTTTACTAAATGACGTTGTAAAGGTAGACTATTGTCTTTGTATGGGAAAGGCTGTCATAAGTCATTGTATTCGTTTGCTAGGGCTGCCGTAAAAAATACCTTAATACCCAAGTGATGGATGGGTTGATCTATGCAATAAACCACCATGGCACACTTAAAAAAAAAAAAAAAAAGAAATTTGTTCTCTCACAGGTCTGGAGGCGAGAAGTCCAAGATCAAGGTGTCGCCAGAGTTGGCCCCTCTGTGGGTTGTGAAGGAGAATGTGTTCCACCGCTCGCTCCTTCCTTTTGATGGTTTGCTGGCAATCTTTGGCATTCCTTGGTTTCTTCTCCATCACCTGATCTCTGCCTTCATCTTCACATGGCATTCTCCCTATGTGCATGTCTGTATCCAAATTTCCCTTTTTTGTTGTTGGGTTTTGTTGTTGTTTTGAGATGGAGTCTTGCTCTGTCTCCCAGGCTGGAATGCGATGGTTGCAATCTGGGCTCACTCTAACCTGCGCAATCAAGCAGATTCAGTGGGTTCAGGGGATTCTCCCGCCTCAGCCTCCTGAGCAATTGGGATTACACGCACCTGCCCCACCATGCCCAGCTAATTTTTTAAATTTTTGTAGAGACAGGGTTTGGCCATGTTGCCCAGGCTGACCGAATTTTCCTTTTTATAAGGACATCAGTCAGTCATTGGATAAGGATCTACCCTCCTTCCTATCTCAACTTGCCTAATACCCTCCTTTCTATCTTAACCTACCTAATTACATCTGCCATGGACTCAGTTTCCAAATAAGCTCACATTCTAAGTACTGGGGTTAGGAGTTCAACATGAATTTTGGGGACACAGTTCAATCTATAACAATCACCATCTCCTGTCAACTCTTGGTGTATTCAGCTTGCTTATGATTAAAAGCTAAGTAAGCTATTTCTGAAAGCAGCTGGTCCATATGGAGGATCATTTCCATAGGCCTTGATATGTGCTCATGAGAGTCTGGGGTTTTGCTGGCTGGATGTACAACCCTGGGGAAGCTTGGCTCAAACCATCTTTTTCCAGTCAGTCTTTCCCCTCGATTAGTAGGTTAGAGAAATCATCTTTGCCAAGTATCATTCTCCTTCTTTCCATGCCCCCTACTTCTCAACCTAGACAGTGGGAACTTAGCATGCAGGGCTCAAGTGCTGACTTGAGGAAGGCTGGTCCAGGGGGTATTTCGTGCTGGCCCTGTAGTCAGACCAGCTGGGAAGATCCCAGCGCCACACTAGTTGTGTGATCTGGGGCACACTTCTTAACTGCTCTGAGTCTTGGTTCCCTTATCTGTAAAATGAAATGGTAAGAGCACCTTAGGAAGTGGTGAAGATTGAGTGAGGTAGTGCAAGTTGAGCAGGGTTGGTACGCTGTTAATAATTCAGGTGGGGCTTGTACTGCGTCCTCTGCAATTTACTCCCATCCATTGCATTGTCAGGTGCAGGTTTTCAAAGCACACCTTGGTTCATCTCTGCTTTGTGTGGGATGCCTCCTCTAGTTCCCCGTTGCCTACCTATTCAGTATTTTGTCATTCAGGGCTGCCCTTGTGGCTTATGTGACCCAACCCCCAGCTGCCCTTGCTGGGCCTCTCCATGTAGCTTTCTTTCCAGCAGAAAACTTTCTGCATCCCTTTCCCCAAACAACCCCATGCTCTCCTGCCCTTTACTCTGTTCTTACCTTTGCCTGGAATGCCTTCCTTTCATTCCTCTCAAGTCTTTTACTGTTAAATTCTCAAACTCAGCTCAACCATCACCTCATCCATAAAACATTTCCTATTCTTCCCTTTGAGACCTATTGCACTCGTAACATTTCTTCTGTAGGACTTGGGGTCCTCTCCTTTGAACTGCAGTGACTGGAGTGTGGAGACTGGGTCTTGGCTTTCACCTGCAATAGCACCCAGGGACAGGGTTAGGAGCAGAGGTCAGTTCAGCCAGCATCTGTCTGTTGAGCACTTAATCATTCATCATATTGGCTTTGCAGAACTTCCAAAGATAACACGGGTGTGAAGGTGTCTTGGGTCCTTCAAGGCCCGAGTCTCAATTAGAAAGTAGGTCGGATCTGAAATCCTGATGGGCCATCTGTTTAATGCCAACTCTCTGAATGGATGAGGGCAGTGGAAAGCAGACTTTCAGGCTGGCATTATAATTAATCACGTGGTGAAACTTGGGATTGCCTAAAGTTATATAGCAAGTTAGTGACCTTGCTAGGAATAGAACAGGTCACTGTTGTTAAGCACTGAGTAAACCACACCTCCTGCTCACTATAAAACTTCAAAGGTAAAAACAAAAATCTCTCCCATTCATGGCAGCCTTGTGGTAGGAAGAGTTTATTCTCAAACTCTTGTCTTTTTTCTTTTTCTTTCTTTTTCCCTTTTTTTTTTTTTTTTTTTTTAAGAAAGTCTTGCTCTGTCACCCAGGCTGGAGTGTGCAGTAGTGCAATCATGTCTCACTGCAGCCTCAACCTCCGGGCACAAGCCAAGCCATCCTCCTGCCTAAGCCTCCCAAGTGGCTGGGACCACAAGCATGTGCCACCGCACCTGGCTAATTTTTAAAAAATTTGTTTGCAGAGACAAGGTCTCGCAATACTGCTTAGGCTGGTCTCAAACTCCTGAGCTCAAGCTATCCTCCTGCCTCTCCTCCTGAAGCGCTGGGATTACAGGTGTGAGCCACTGCGCCCAGCTGGATCTATGTTAATATTCAAATACAATTCTGGGCAGCTGAAGCCTTCCTAGGCTGAGGTACATCCCTGAGTTTCTGGTGGAATTGCAGGTGGTTGGCAGAGTTGTTTTTGGTGGAATTGCAGGTGGTTGGCAGAATGCGGACAAGTCACAGAGGCAAGATGGGGAGAACTGGGTTCCTATCTGTATCTGTCAGAGTTTTCCAGAAAAACAGAATGAGTAGAATATCAATAAATAAATACATACATACAGATTGATTTCAAGGACTTGGATGACATAATTGGGAAGGCTGGCAAATCTAAACTCTACAGGGCACCCAGAAACTCTGAAAGCTCTGCAGGAGCTGCGATGCTGCAGGCTTCAGGGAGAATTTCTTTCTCAAGGAAACCTTAGTTTTGCTCTTAAAGCTCTTCAGTTAATTGGATGAGACCCACCCAGATTATTGAAGATAATCTCCTTTACTTAAAGCCAGCTGGTTGATTGTAGATGCTAACCACATGTGCAGAATACTTTCGGAGCAACACATAGGTTAGCATTTAATTGAATGACTAGTAATAATAGCCTAGCTCTTTGACATTTAAAATTGACCATCACGCCATCTAGCTCCATCTCTATCTGGGAAACCATGGTTTCCAAATTGGTAAATGGAGAAAATTAACATCTTTCTTGAAGAGTTCTTGTGAGGATTAAATGACACTCTATGCTTAAGGGCTGGTACAGTTCCTGGCATAGTAACAGATGGTCGACAGATAAGTCGCTTTTACTGCTTCTGAGCTCCAGATCAAACCTCCATGATACCCCTGTCTTCTAGAAGAAATTACCGAAGACTGGAACCCACTTCAGCATGAAAGGAATCTTTCCCTCCCCAAGGGGTAGGTCATACTGGAAAGAGTTGAACAAACTAGGGCAGTTCCATGCTGAGGAGATCAGACTGAGGAAGGATCATAATCACCAACTTCAGATATTTGAAGAGCTGTTATGTGAAGGAAGCCTTCTACTTGTTGAGGAGGCAGAACACCGATGTCAACTAAAGTTCTGCTGAAGCTTAACCACAGGAGGAACTTAATTTCTTAGCTTTTCTCTCTCTCTCTCTAGAGTTTTCTAAAGAAATCTGCCTTTCTTTAGAGTTTTTCCAAGTGTCTGAGGGCAATCCAGCACCCTGGGGCACTAGTTAAAATGCAGATTGCTAGGCCCACCCATCTACCACCAGGCTGGCTGAATACCTCTGGAGTTTTCAGACCCCCAGGTGGTTCTTGTGCCATCCCAAGCTTAAGGTCCTCTGCCACAGCGCTCCTCCCACAGGGCTCCTAAGTGTCCAGCAACACCTGAATGGGGAGGGAGTATCTGGCCGAAAGCCCTTCTGTAAGGCTCAGAGCAGTTAAAAAATTGGGCCAAAGTGACTTACCAGGTATTGAAAAGTCAAAACCCGATTTCCCTAGCTCCTTTTATTATTGCCCCGTGTATTTTAAAGAACATCTCTCTGGATGGGGGTGGAATGGGGAATGGGAATTTAGCATGCAAAAACAATGAATGCAGAATTAGCTTGCACATGTGTGCAGTTTAAAATTCATGCACTCTGGATGGGGGTGGAGGTAGGTTTCGGAATGGGGATCTACTATGCAAAAACAATGAATACAGAACTAGCTTGCACATATGTGCAGTTTAAAATTCATGTTTAAGGCCAGGAGCAGTGGCTTATGCCTATAATCCCAGCATTTTGGGAAGCCAAGGTGGGCAGTTCACTTGAGGTCAGGAGTTCAAGACCAGCCTGGCCAACATGGTGAAACCCTGTCTCTACTAAAAATACAAAAATTAGCTGGGCATGGTAACATGCACGTGTAATCCCAGCTACTTGGGAGGCCGAGGCACGAGACTCGCTTGAACCCAACCCGGGAGGTGGAGGTTGCAAAGAAAGCCGAGATCACGCCACTACACTCCAGCCTGGGGGACAGAGCTAGACTCCGTCTTAAAAGAAAAAAATTGTTCTTAAGCTCTAGAACAGACAAAGCTGAGCTAAAAATATCAGCAGGAGAGAACTTTCTGAAATGTTCTGCATCATGGTTGGGGTGTCAGTTTTATGAGTGCCTCCATTTGTCAAAGTATACACGTAAGGTTTCTGCATTTCTGCGTGTGTAAATCCTACATAAAAACTATTAAAGAAGAATTGAGTGGGGAGGGGTGGAGGCATTGATGATAAAAGAATGCTGATCATGGTTGCAACTGGGTAATAGTTACATGCAAAGTGCACTGTATGAGTCTGTATTCTGTTTACATGTTTGAAAATTTCTATAATAAGGAAAAGTACAAAGACATCATGTATTTTGAGGACCAATTGGCCTATTCTGCCTGCTGGGATAATCTAGCACTAAATAAGTGAATCCTAAGTGATGCTCTTTACTGCCTCCCCATGGAACATGGGCCTCATGTGTTAGCTTCAGCTACCTAGAGGATGTCTGCCATGTTTTTCAGCTGTTTCCCGGCCTTTTCCAGGAGACCTTAGAAGTAAGTTTAGACTTCACTTTTATTTTTTTTTTGAGACAGGGTTTCACTCTGTTGCCCAGGGTGGAGTGCAGTGGCATAATTAGGGCTCACTGCAGCCTTGACCTCCCAGGCTCAGGTGATCATCCCACCTCTGCCTCCTGAGTAGCTGGGACTACAGGTATTCACCACCACATCTGGCTCATTTCTTGTATTTTTTGTAGAGATGGGTTTCACCATGTTACCCAGGCTGATCTCAAACTCCTGGGCTCAAGTGACCCACCTGTTTTGGCCTCCAAAAGTGCTAGGATTACAGGTCCATATCACATTTCGTTATGGAAAATGTCAAGCATATATTACTAATGGAGAAAAATCAAGATGGATAATGACCCCCCTCCCCATCATGTAGCTTCAGCAGTTACTAATTAATGACCGATTGTGTTTCGTCTTTAACTCTCACTCCCTCTGTCCGTCCCTCTATTCTTTTGAAACAAATCCCAGGCATTTCTTATCAAGGAGAAAAGCCAAGCATTGTCCCTTTCTTATTCTTCCACTACCTCCATTGACTCGAAACCTTCTGTAAATATTTCAGTCTGTATCCTCAAATCATAAGGACTCTTCTAAACATAACCACAATCCCATTAGCACACCTCAAAGAAATTCACAAGGATTATTTTTTGTTTGGTTGGTTTTTCTTTTTGAGACGGAGTTTCCTCTTGTTGCCCAGGCTGGAGTGCAATGGTGCCATCTCGGCTCACTGCAGCTTCTGCCTCCCAGGTTCAAGCAATTCTTTTGCTTCAGCCTCCTGAGTAGCTGGGATTACAGATGTGTGCCACCACGCCCAGCTAATTTTTGTATTTTTAGTAGAGACAAGGTTTCACCATGTTGGCCAGGGTGGTCTCAAACTCGTGACCTCGGGTGATTCACCCGCCTAGGCCTCCCGAAGTGCTGGGATTACAGGCGTCAGCCACCGCGCCTGGCCAGGATTCTTTAATAGTCATCACATATCCAGTCACTGTTGAAATTTCCTGTTATCTCATGAATAATTTTTCATAGTTGGTTTGTTTGAATCACAATCTGACAAGTCTTGCATTGTATCCAGCTGTTTTTGCATGATAAAGTAATATTCAAGCAGACAGGAGCTTCGTTGGATTTGTATGCAGTCAGCTGCTGCCAGCACCACTTTGTAATCTGTGTGATGCAGTGTGAATCGAGGTGTGGTGGGTGGGGGTGTGGTAGCAGGAAGCAGAATTCACCCTGGATGGCTCAAAGGAAGAGACTTAAATGAATGACTTCTTACACCCATGTGGTCAGGGCAGACAGGGACATTGGAGTGCCCAGAGGCTCCCAGTAAGAAGGGATGGAAAGAATTGCTAGAGCCCAGGATGAGGGGCTGTCATTGTGGATCATGGAGGAAGTGCCCTGACCTCCCTATTGGCTACCCCTGTGTTCTGCTGTAGCCTTCCCCTGGTGAACCCAGCTGAACGCCAGCCAGCACAGGAGCCCTAGAGTTTCTTAGGGACACACATGGACCTGGAGGGGCAAATAAGAACCAGTACTGTGGTTAAGAGCTGGCTGTAAAATAAAAATGCCTGCCGCCAAATCCTGGTTCTGTCATTTAATAGCTGTGTGACTTAAGGCAAGCTGCTTAACCTCTCTGTGCCTCAGTTTCCTCCTCTGTAATAACAATACATACCTTACAGGGATGCCGAGCAACTTAAATGAGATAATGTACATAGGGCCTGGCTTACAGCCAGTGCTGAATCAACACAAGTTGGAATTATTATAAACTGCTATTAAACCACCCAGGCCAGGCAGGAGACAGTCTCTCTTTATCTGGCTCCATGTTTGTCTCTAGCCCTGATGACTCCAGCTCGCCTCCAGCCTAGAGACAGGCCTCAGAGTCCTTTGGCCTCGCCACTCTCCCTCTGATGTCATCCTTCTCATAGACCACACTGTTCTTTGTCTTTGAAGGTTCTTCCAACCCTAGAGGTCAAAGCAGGTCTCAGTCTTCCTCCTCCAGATGAATAAATGAAAGGCCTAGCTAAGGCTGCTGAGGCTGTTCACAGAGGGTATTTTCAGGGGCAAACCCTCTACCACGTGACTCAGAGCCCAGTACAGCATAAGCGGCACACTTGCCAGTTGACAGGGGCTTCAGAGACTGCAAGGAGAAGAGAAAAGCCCAGCTTTGCTCCTTTCTTCCCCTTTCCACTGTTACTTGATTTAGAAAACCTTTGCGCAAGACTCTTCTGCTCTGCTCCTTACATAGGTGGCAAAGGTGAGTGGCTGGAGGGCAGGTATCAGGTTTACAGCCAGTAGGAAAGAAGAGACCCATATAATTTGTGATTTTAGATAGACCATAAGTGCTATAAGAAAAAAACCTAGAAGACATGGGATTTTAGAGATAGGAGAACCCAGTTTGGGTTAAAGGGCCCAAACTGAGAAGATTCTGGATCCTTGCAGAGCACGGAGGGGTCAGTTCCTAGCACAGAGGGATGTGGTGGGGCAGGCCTTTCTGCCAGTTGCCGGTTCTGTACAAGTCAGTGGGTTTTTAGTTGTGATAGCTGTGACTAAGGGCCCCAGCTCACAAGTTTAGGATAGCTTCCTGTGGCAGGTGTGAAAATGTCCTTTTTTTTTTTTTTATGTCCCAGCCTCCCAAGAGTAAAAGTCACCTGCACACAAATAAAAAGTACTTAATGATGGGTTTAACTTGCCTATTATTTAAATTAAGAGCATGAACCATAAACCTCAAGTATATACAACAGTACTTGTAAAACATACTCTGTATCTCAGCTCTATGTGGTTGAGTTGAGAAGAAAAACAGAAAACAGAGCAGAGATAATAATTACTGGCTACCAGAGCTGGGCGGTTTCGCTGTCTCTTGAAATCCGGATTGAGTTATTGGCAGTTAATCATTAATCGTAAATCTTCAGAATCAAAAAGCAGCAGAAAGGAGTAAATCATGTTTATATAGCAGCTTACACGTGTGAAGAGGCTGTTTCTAACATGAATATCTGATTTTTTAATTTTTAAAAAATGTTTTATTTCCAAACAGGTGATGTTGGGTTACATGAGTAAGTTCTTCAGGTGGTAATTTGTGAGATTTTGGTGCACCACCCAAGCAGTATACACTGAACCCAATTTATCCCTAGCCCCCTCCCACCCTTCCTCCATCCCCCAAGTCCTTGAGGTCCATTGTGTCATTCTTGTGTCATTTTTTTTTTTTTTTTTTGAGACAGGATTTCACTCTGTCACCCAGGCTGGAGTGCAATAGTGTGATCTTAGCTCACTGCACCTCCACCTCCCGGGTTCAAGTGATTCTCCTGCCTCAGCCTCCCAAGTAGCTGGAACTACACACCACCACACCCGGCTAATTTTTGTATTTTTAGTAGAGACAGGGTTTTACCAAGTTGCCCAGGCTGGTCTCAAACTCCTGACCTCAGGTGATCCACCACCTCAGCCTCCTAAAGTGCTGAGATTACAGGCATGAGCCACCATGCCCGGCCATTCTTGTCATTCTTATGCCTTTGCATCCCCATAGCTTAGTTTCCACTTACAGGATAGTCTCTCCATATAATTGTTAACCAAGCAGTTAAAATCCACCTTGAAAGTCATTTCTTTTCAGTTTGTAACTAACTCTTCATTTATTTATTCATTTATTTAGAGACAAAGTCTTGCTCTGTCACTCAGGCTGGAGTCCAGTGGGGTGATCTCAGCTCATTGCAACTTCCACCTCCCGGGTTCAAGTGACTCTTATACCTCGGCCTCCCAAGTAGCTGGGATTATAGGTGACTACCACAACACCTGGCTAATTTTATGTATTTTTAGTAGAGATGGGGTTTCACCACGTTGGACAGGCTGGTCTCTAACTCCTGGCCTCGGGTGATCCACCCACCTTGCCTCCCAAAGTGCTGGGATTACAGAGGTGAGCCACCGCGCCTGGCCGTTCTTGTCATTCTTAGCCTTTGCATCCCCATAGCTTAGTTTCCAATTATGAGTTGAGAACATATGATGTTTGGTTTTCTGTTCCTGAATTACTTCACTTAGAATAATAGTCTGTAGTTCCATCCAGGTTGCTGTGAATGCCATAAAGTTGTTCTTTTTTATGGCTGAGTAGTAGTCCATCATACGTAGATATACATATATGTATGTTTATTCTACAATGTCTTTATCCACTCATTGATCAATGGGCATTTGTGCTGGTTCCATATTTTTGCAAGTGTGAATTGTGCTGCTATAAACATGCGTATGCAAGTATCTTTTTAGTATAATGGCTTCTTTTCCTCTGGATAGATACCCAGTAGTGGGATTACTGGATCAAATGGTAGTTCTACTTTCAGTTCTTTAAGGAATCTCCACACTGTTTTCCATAGTGGTTTATGTTCCCACCAGCAGTGCAGAAGTGTTTCTGAAGGGGCTATTTTCAACTAATTCCTTAAAATGTAAACTAGATATTATCTTCTCATTTCACAGATGGGGAAACTGAGGGTCAAAGAGGTTTAGCAATGGCCAGTTTAGCAACTGGCCCAATGTTACCCAGCTATTGGGGTAGGATAGGTCTTTTTACTCAGCTGTTTTGAACTTGGGCCCTCCTAGCCACTAGGCTGTTTTGGCCTTTGCAGACTGCACATTAGATTACACTTGATTCTAGCCAAAAGGCTGAGAAGCGATTGCAAATTGTATTACACATTCCATAGGCCTTTTTCACTTTGTAAATATTACCATAGCGAATCCTTCACCCCTCTCTGCCTTGTGATTCTCCCTCTCTCCTCCTCAAGGTAGAATAATTGCTGTTACAAGTTGTGTTCTCTGGGAAGCAGACTCTGAGACTGCCTTTAGTGTGCAGGACATTTATTGCGGGGTGGGGGGCCTTGGGATCAGTAACTGGAGACAAGCAGGATTAGACAGAAGCAGAAGTCGAACTGTGATGCAGGCTGGCAGTACCCAGCACACGGGCTGACATGGATGCATCAGACTTGTCCCACATTGGGCCAAGATGGCCTAGTCTCTCTACTCTTGCCTGACAGGTCTTGGGATGTGGGCACACTGGGATGGGTGTGACCTTAGGTGAGGCGGCTCTCAGCTGCTGGTGGCTGGCCACCCACAGGTATCCAGGAATAGCCACAAGTCCTCCTTTGAAGGGGACCTGGCTGCACATCTCCACATGCATCCCACTACCCCTGGGGGAACTTCTTCTCATTTATCACTTATGATGCTTGTGTTTAGTATAGCAGCTTTATAATAGGCTCTCAAGAAAGAAAAGTTGAATGAATGCAGGAAGGACCATCTAAGAAGACACTTATTCAATACCTAAGGCTGTGCAGGATAAACCATTTCTCTTCCCTCAGTCTGTGGAATTCAGCCTGCCATCCACATTCTTGAAAGTGGCCAGGTGCAGTGGCTCACGTCTGTAATCCCAGCCCTTTGGGAGGCCCAGGCGGGAGGATTGCTTGAACCCAAGAGTTTTAAGACCAGCCTGGGCAACATGGCAAGATCCCATCTCTACCCCCAAAAAAAAAAAAAAGCTTCTTGAGAGCTGTGCAATCTCTTCTTCCTCTGTGGCCTCAGGTGGGTCACCACATGGGATAGTTTGGGTTTATGCTTGTTGTCCAGGCTAATTGTTAATAGCACCCTCTAAGAAGTGGACAGGTTTTGTGATAAATTATACATTCACTTATTCATAGACCTTTGGAGTGTCAGAGCTGGAAAGAGGCCTCTCAGGAAACCGGGTTTTCAACACTGAAGTGAAATGGGCCCCACCTCTTGCTGTCTTCCTTTCCTGCCTCTCTCTACCCAGCTGCAGAATAAACACCCACTGTAGCCACTGCCTTCCTCCCTTGGCTCTTTCAGTTGCTCATCTTTAAGAGGAGGCAGGCACTCTCTAACATTCTGAATCTGTCCCCACCTCAGTCCAGAGTTGTGCCCCTACTATCTTCATATTCACCCCTCATTTCCTATGTGCACTGATACCTGCAAGATTGTCCTGCTAATGAGATGTTTGTCACCTTTTAATTAGCAAATATTAAGAAACAAACCCAGGGTAGGTGGGGTGTGAGGAAGTGGGTATGCTCACATACCAGATGGCAGTGTAGATTGGAATAGCCTTTTTGGATGTCTGTTGGTATATCCCATGAAAGAAGTTTAAAAAGTTGTCAGAATAGTTTCTTCAGAAAAACAAAAAAACTCCTGGCACAGAGAGAATTCAAGGGAAATTCTTTCAATATTCAAAGTATAAGGAATTCCAATGTTAAATAAACCTTCTTTCAATATTCAAAGTATAAGGAATTCTAATGTTAAATAAAGCTTCCTAATTCTTTTTTCAAAACCAGGTTGACAGTGATACCAAGGCCTAAAAAAGCACATCAGAGAAAACCATGAGTCACTCTTGGCCTTCGTGACTCCATCCTTTTGGAAGGCTGAGTGGGGAGGATCGCTGGAGGCTAGAAGTTTTGAGACCAGCCTGGGCAAAAAAATAGCAAGACCCTCATCTCTATAAAGTAAACATTAGCTAGGCATGATGGCATGCTTCTGTAGTCCCAGCTACTGCGGAAGCTGAGAAGTGAGAGGAACACTTGAGCCAAGAGTTTGAGGCTGCAGTAAGCCATGATCACCAGTTTTCATCTATCAGATTGGCACTTTTATCCATTGTTGGTAGGAATTTTAATTGGCACAAACTTTTTAAAAGTGCTTTTCAGTAGAATCCATCAAATTAAAAATATACATATCCATTGACCCAGCATAAATTCTAGGAATGTATCCTACTTGCACACATGTACAAAGAGGTATGGGTGAGGAGATTTTAATACCTGTTATAAGATTAGAAACAACTAAATATCTACTGTTAAGAGGTCAGGTAGGGCCAAGCGCAGTGGCTCACGCCTGTAATCCCAGCACTTTGGGAGGCTGTGGTGGGGGGATCATGATGTCAGGAGTTTGAGACCAGCCTGGCCAACATGGCGAAACCCCATCTCTATTAAAAATACAAAAAACTAGCCAGGCATGGTGGCATGAGCGTATAATCCCAGCTATTTGGGAGGCTGAGGCAGGAGAATTGCTTGAACCTGGGAGGTAGAGGTTGTAGTGAGCTGAGATTGCACCACTGCACTCTAGCCTGGGTGACAGAGCTAGACTCCATCTTTAAAAAAAAAAAAAAAAAAAAAACAGAGGCCAGGTAGGCTGGGTGCGGTGGGCTCATGCCTGTAATGCCAGCACTTGGGAGGCTGGTGGGTGGATTACCTGAAGTCAGGAGTTCGAGACTGGCCTGGTCAACATGGAGAAACCTCATCTAAAATTACAAAATATAAAATACAAAAATACTAAAAATACAAAAACTATCTGGGCATGGTGGCAGACACCTTTAATCCCAGCTACTTGGGAGGCTGAGGCAGGAGAATCACTTGAACCCAGCAGGTGGAGGTTGCAGTGAGCCAAGATTGCGCTATTGCACTCCAGCCTGGGTGACAAGAGCAAAACTCCGTCTCAAAAGAAAAAAAAAAGCCAGTTAAATAAACTATGGTAAGAGGCAAATGAGTACTGTTTGGATATTATCTGTGCCTTGAATTCCTTTGTCTCCTTTTTTCACATAGCTAGCTCTCTTTCACTTACCATAACTTGGAGTTTTTCATTAGTTCACTTGTGTTTTTGGTTCCCTCTCTCTTTAGAATGTGAGATCTGGCCAGCAGTGATGGCCCACACCTATAATCCTAGTGCTTTGGGAGGCCAAGGCAGAAGAATTGTTTGAGGCCAGGAGTTCAAGACTAGCCTGGGCAACATAGCAAGACCCCGTCTCCACACAAAAATAAAAATAAAATTTAAGATATGAAGGGGGCAGGGTCTGATTGTATTTTTCACTAGCATATTCCCAGCACTAATGTTGTATTTGATACTCAATTTAAAATGACCGACTATATCTTAAATACAAGTCATCCTTATTGGTGAAGCATTCTCATTAAATTCATCAGCAAGAATATCAGGTATCACCATTATTTAGCATCAGTTGGGAAGCATACCCAAAGCAATTAGACAAGAAAATGAAATAAGAAATGTAAATATTAGAAAGAGTTGCCAGGCTCAGTGGAATGTGCCTGTAGTCCCAGCTACTCAGGAGGCTGAGGTAGGAGGATCGCTTGAGCCCAGGAGTTCTGGGCTGTAGTGCGCTATGCCGGTCGGGTGTCCACACTGTTTGGCATCAATATAGTGACCTCCCTGGAGTGGGGGACCATCAAGTTGCCTAAGGAGGGGTGAACCGGCCCAGGTCAGAAACCAAGCAGGTCAAAACTCCTGTGCTGATCAGTACTGGGATCACACCTGTGAACAGAATAGCCACTGCACTCCAGCCTGGGCAACATAGTCAGATCCTGTCTCTAAAAAAAAAAAAAGAAAAGAAAAAAAGTTGAAAGTAATTATTAAAGTATATATGTCTATACACTTGGGGGCAAAATACAGAGAAACAGAAAATGTAATGGGAGACTTGTTCTGGGCTAACCTTACTTTGCTGTTGCCTTGGCCAAAGTGATTTGCTATGTAGGAATATTTAGGTGAACCTTTAGCTAAATTTCAGACTTTTAAAAAGTGACAAATATATATACCCTTTACCCAGATTTACCTATTTATGTCTTGCCTCATTTAGCTATGTAAACTATGTCTCTCTGTATACATGTCATTCTTTTTGTTTTGAAACATTTACAAGTGAATTGAATTTACAAGTGAATTGAAGCCATCACATCCCTCAACACCCAGATACTTATTTAAGAACATCAATATTCTTTTCTATAGCCTGGTATCAAATCAGGACATCTACTATGAATGTAAGGCTACTATCTAATCTACGTCCATTTTCAGAATCTGTCAGTATGTATTTAGTTGCCCAGTCTCTTTAGCCACCTGTAATGTGGAAACAGTCCTCACTCTTGGTGTTTCTTCACCTTTAGATTGTTGAAGGGCACCAATTAGTTTGTAAAAATGACCCTCAATTTTGACTTATCTGATGTTTCCTCAATGATTAGATTGAGATTGTGAATTTTTGGTGAGAAAACCACATAAATGGTATTGTGTCCTCCGTATCAGGAGACCACAATGTTGGTTTAACTCCATATTTTAATGATACAGTTGACCATTTGGTTAAGATGGTGTCTGCCAGATTTCTCCTGTAGTGTTATTTTTCTCTTTGTAATTAACAAGTAATCTGCAGAGAGATACTTTGAGATTACTTAAGTATCAGATTTCTCATAAAATTTTCACTCCATAAATTAAGCATCCATTGATGGTTTTCTAATTCATCATTCTCATGTTTATTGTCTACAATCTATGAGAAAGAGATTTCCAGCCGGGCACGGTGGCTCATGCCTGTAATCCCAACACTTTGAGAGGCTGAGGCAGGCAGGTCATGAGATCAGGATATGGAGACCATCCTGGCCATGGTGAAACCACTTCTCTACTAAAATAAAAAAATTAGCCCGGTGTGGTGGCACGTGCCTGTAGTCCCAGCTACTCAGGAGACTCAGGCAGGGGAATCGCTTGAATCCAGGAGACGGAGGTTGCAGTGAGCCGAGATCGTGCCACTGCACTCCAGCCTGGCGAAAGAGCGAAACTCCATCTCAAAAAAAAAAAAAAAGAAAAGAAAGATTTCCTTTTTCCTTCATTTATTTGGTTGTTTATATGAGTGTACTCTCTGATTCTTTTATTCAACTCTATTCAATGAGTTAGGATCCATTATTATATAATAGGATTTTTAACCTAATTTTGGCTTCTTGCAGTGTGAATTTTGGTCATATAGAATTTCTCTACCTTTAGTCCTTATCTTCCTGAGTTTTCAGGCAAGTCATCTTATATACCTTTGTTACCAATTCATTACACTCTAAAAGTCCCCCCCCCCAAAAAAAAGCTTTCCCAGACGAAAATCCGCTTGATCGATTACTTTATTGGCTTGATCTATATCAACCACTTGTTTCCCTGTTATTGTTCATGTAATATTATAGGTAACATTCTTGTGTTTGCATGTTTGTGTGTCCATGTGTGTTGTATTAATGCACATATTACAGATTAAGGGGACTTTTGTTTCATGGTTCTAAAATAGATAATTTGATTTAGAGATCAGAAGTTTCTCTGTCTACCAACAGCAAATTTTTAAACAAAGTTAGGTGTCTCAGGTATCCAAAATTTTGAATTTGATAATCTTCAAGTTTAACAACAACAAAAACCTTACCTTAGCAAAAGATGAGAGGTAAAAAGTGATCAGTTACCTTTTCTTCCTTCCCCAGATTCAGATAGTATTGTAGTTGCAGGAAAGAACAATGCATCAGAAGTAAGATCTCTACCAAAGTCTGAGGATATTGTGTCTAAGAGTTCAGCTATTCAACAAATATGTAGTAAGGGTCTGTTATGTGCTGGGATCTGGGTTAGGAAGTGGCCATACAGCAGGAACCAAGCAGACAGAGTCCTTGCCTTAAAAAAACTAGCATTCTAGTAGGACAAACAGCAAACAAACATGGTAATATATCAGCTGGCGCTAAATGCTATAGAGAAAAAATAAAGCAAGATAAGGTAAATATGGCAACTGATCACAGGGAATAAAAGAAAAAAGATAAGGGAAATAGTTATTGATGTACTTTTCTGATAGAGTGATTAAGAAAGGAAAGTGAGATGGTGAATATTTGAAGAGACCTGGGGGCAGGAGGATAAAAGGGTTGAGAGAGTTTATAGGCAGAAAAGGCCGCAAATAGAAGACCTGTGAAGTGGGAGAGCGCTTAGCGGACCTGAGGACTGAGCCTTGGGACATTGCTGTGTTTAGATATCAAAGGGATGAAGAATCAGCAAAGCAGAAGTTCTTGGCGAGGTAGAATAGAGAGGTACTTGGATGCCAGGTGAAGAAGCTGTTTCCAGGAGGAGGTGGTAACTAAGTCAGATTTTGCTGATGGGTAAAGAGAAAACACACTGAATGCAGATAACTCTTTGGAAGTTTTTGCTTTAAAGGGGAGCAGAAAAATGGGATGGGATCTGAAGACTAGTGTGGGACCAAGGGAGGTGTTTTTTAAGGTGTGGGGTATTCGTGTATGATAGTAGGCTGATGGGAATTTTCCAGTAGATGAGAAACAACTGTTGATGCAGAAGAGAGGGGAGAGTAGCAGAAGCAGTATCTTAAACACATGAGCAGCGTTATAACAGAATGTACAAAGGGAGAGACTGAACTCTAAGACCAAACATCATCTACGTGTCTAGAGGGAAGGGACAGTGTCAGAGTTAGGCACAATCAGACAGAGATGCAAGTAATGCAAGAGGGCCAGCAGAACATCAGCCTCCTTTTTTCCTTATCTTGCCTTGACTTTTCTCCTTTCTTCTCGCATCTGTAAATTTCCATTTCTTTGACCTTCACTTAAAAAAAAAAATTTTTTTCTGTGGTTTGGTGGGAAGGGGGTGTGCCAGTGTGTCTTGTTCCTGGAAGAAACAAATTGTGAAAAAGTTTGAGAAGCTTTGATGTTAGCGGGAAAATATATATCCAGAGAGATTTTAATACCATGGTTGAAAATATCTAAATATGTAGTACACACTAAATGGTAACCATATTTGAATGTTTAGAACAATTCTCTAGCCTTTTAATTATTTAGGTCTCCTTATTTATAAAGTAAATTAAAAGGTAGAAGGACTTATCCGGGTAAATAAGTATAGATCTGTGGAGATGTTTTATATTTATCATTTATCCTGATTATAAAAGAAATATGTTTGTTGTAAAATATTCAAACAGTTATAGATATGTATAAAGTGAAGTAATAAACTCTTTCCCACTCTGTTCCCAACCTTTCAGAGGGAACCACAATAAATAATTGGTAATAATACTTTCCATATTTATCAGTGTTTGCTTCCAACTTAGCTGTTTTTCAACAGAAAACTAAGTAAAAACTGCCCACTGGCAACATTAATTTCCAAATCTAACTCATGAGTATTTTAAATTCAGGGGCCTTATAAATTCATGTTAATTTAAACTGCACAGATTAGAACAGCCTGTCTTAGGACAGGATGTAAAACTGACCTGTTTCTGAATTAAATGTTTCTTTGATACTGAAATAATGAAATGCCAGTCGTAGCTTTTGACTTGTGGGTTTTCATGGTCACTGAATAAGCACAATGCAGTTTTAAATACATTTGCTCATTTGATGAAATATAGATTTCTACTAAGCACATTATTTGGTACTTTCATAGGAGAACGAGGTACTAAGAGAAGAGCATGAAGGTGTGGATCATAGTTCTCAGCATGAGGAAGATGAAGAAAGGGCGTCAGCCCAGAAAGAGAACTCATTTCAGCAGAATAATGAAGATGAAAACAAAATAGCAGAGAAACCCGACTGGGAGGCAGAAAAGAGTGCTGAATCTGGAAATGAGGTAACCTGTCAGAATATTCAATTCTTGCCATTTTGGTTTTAACGTAGATTTTGTGGCATTGACAGTTTGTGTCAAGAATGAACAGGTAAGTATGCCATACTATTATCACATCATAAATGAAAATACTTGTGTCTTTAAGATATGGGAGTAATAATTTGATTTATAAACAAATTAGCCCATACAATTGTTTTCTGTGGTTAAACTCAATATTTTGTGTATGGCCAGGCACAGTGGCTCACGCCTGTAATCCCAGCACTTTGGGAGGCTGAGGCGGGCAGATCACCTGAGGTCGGGAGTTCAAAACCAGCCTGACCAACATGGAGAAACCCAGTCTCTACTAAAAACACACAAAATTAGCCGGGTGTGGTGCTGCATGCCTATAATCCCAGCTACTTGGGAGGCTGAGGCAGGTGAATTACTTGAACCCAGGAGACAGAGGTTGTGGTGAGCCGAGATCGCTCCATTGCACCCTAACCTGGGCAAAAGCGAAACTATTTTAAAAGATTTTGTGTGTATATGCACACAACCACCTCCAGGACCTTGCTAGCAGGTTTTGCTAATTAGGTTTGCCAAGGCAAGAGATGAAGAAGTGGTGAACCTAGGAGTCCTCAGCCAGCCACATGAACAGGCAGCCAGGCTGGCCTAGTCCGGGAGAGCAAGCCGAGGGCCAACCCTACAGCCAGTCATCTGTGATATCAGCGAAGGCTTGGGCTGGCCTGGCAGCCTGGCTGAACCACTGGGATGTATGGTCCAGTGGGACTACCTCCTTGGCTCCTCATTGTCTAACCTTTTTTTTTTTTTGCGATGGAGTTTTGCTCTTTTTGCCCAAACTGGAGTGCAATGGTGCAATCTTGGCTCACCACAACCTCCGCCTCCCGCGTTCAAGGGATTCTCCTGCCTCAGCCTCCTGAGTTGGCTGAGATTACAGGCATGTGCCACCACACCCGACTAATTTTATATTTTTAGTAGAGATGGGGTTTCTCCATGTCGGTCAGGCTGGTCTTGAACTACCAACCTCAGGTGTTCCACCCACCTTGATCTCCCAAAGTGCTGGGATTACAGGCATGAGCCACCACGCCCGGCTAACCTTACTCTTCAGCTGTGAGAAGTGTAGAAAGATGAACTCCAGGAGCCAGGCTAAAGGGATTGATTCTTCCTGCAAACTGTGCTTTCATTTGGGCTGTGCTGTTTTCAGCCCTGAGGTCCTGCCCACAAGCATGGCAAACAGGTGCTCCAGAAATATTTAATGAACCACATGGCACTTCCATCTGGAAGGCACACCCTTGCAGGTCTTGCCCTGATGGTTCTCTTAGCCGTCACCTGCTTTAGTGTGTCCCCTTCCCAGAAGGTGGAGTTTAGGGCTGTGTTTTGAATACCTTGGAAGATGGAGAGTAGCATGTCCTGACCCTTCTCAGACAGCTGTCACCATAGTATCCCCAATCATGTAATATTACAAACATTACTTATTTGGCATCAAATCTGAAAACGGATTTGTTCTCTGCCTATCTACCATTCCCTTGCTCCTCCAGTTTCCACCTAGAACCCCTTGGTGAAATCTAGGGCAGGTCCCATAAATTCTAGATACTCATAAAAATCCCTCTGGCTATCCTGATGCAGCAATTGACAAGAATAACCCAATGTGGCCATGTGCAGCTGCTCATGCCTGTAATCACAGCACTTTGGGAGGGCAAAGCAGGCAGATCACCTGAGCCCAGGAGTTGGAGATAAGCCTGGGCAACATGGCAAAAACCAGCTCCACAAAAATTAGCTGGGTGTGGTGATGTGTTCCTATAGTCCTAGCTACCTGGGAGGCTGAGATGGGAGGATCACCTATGCCTGGGAGGTCAAGGCTGCAGTGAGCTGTGATCACACCAGTGCACTCCAACCTGGGCAAGAGAGACCCTGTCTCCCAAAAAAAAAAAAAAAAAAAAAAAGATGTATAATCCAGTGTAGTTCTCAAGAACACCGAGCCACATAGTGGTGTGTATCTGTGGTCCCAGCTACTTGCAGGCTGACGTTGGAGGATCACTTGAGCCAGGAAGTTGAGGCTGCAGTGAGCCATCATGCACTGTACTTCAGACTGGATGACAGAGCAAGACAGTCTCAAAAAAGAAAAATCCAAAACAAAAGGCACTGAGCAAAATTTTCTTCCCTCAGTTTTATGTGGTCTCCTGCCCTGATTTCTCTGGAGTTGATGGTATGTAGGAAATTGTTTCTCTTGACCATGTGATATATTTAATTATTATACAACTCTGTCACATGGGCACTTTCTGTATCTCCACTGCAGCTGGTATACCACTATGGAGTGGTATACATACATCTCACCTCTCCAGGTGGCTCTCTGAACCACTTGCTGGCCGTCTCACACCTGAAAACATGCCCTTAGACTTTTTCAGTACCTAACTACAGCTCTTGAATGGTTTCACGTTTTTAAAATGACATAGCCATGAGTCAGCGTATGCAAAAGTCAGGATTCCTAGTCCTCTGAAAAAGACTCTAAAATCAGTGTTTAAATTGTTCATAAAGGAACAGAGTCTATAAAGCAAGAACAGACAATCATGAAAAAAGGAAAAGTAGATCTAGAAAAGAACACAAATGAAATTCTAGATATGTGAAAAAATGGTCATTTTCCTTGAAAATTCTGTGGAAGTGGTATGAGCAGCTAAAGAAAAGGGCAAGTTAGAAGAAGGACCTAAGAACATTATCTAGACGGTACCACAGAGAAGATGCAAAATTGAGACAATGATAGAGAAAAATCTAATAGGAGTCCCAGAAGAAGCAGCTATAAAATGTGAAAGAGAAGCAATAATTAAAGAGTTTATGGCAAGATAATGAAAACAAATTAAGTCCCAGACATATCACATTGAAACAGAACATCAAGAACTAAGAAAAAAAAATTTTTTTAATTACCTGATAGAAAAGGTTCATTATAAATAGCACTGAGATCAAACTTACCAGTAGTAATAAATGCCTTACAGAGTACTGACAGAAAACATTAAACCTGATGCTTTTACCATCATTTTAGCATAAAGGCAAAGTAATAATTCCATGTAGGACAGGCACAGTGGCTCACGCCTGTAATCCCAACACTTTGAGGCCAAGGCAGGTGGATACCTGTGGTCAGTTCTGAGACAAGCCTGGCCAACATGGCAAAATCCCATCTCTACCAAAAGTATAAAAATTAGCTTGGCATAGTGGCACACAAGAATCACTTGAACCCAGGAGGCAGAGACTGCAGTAAGCCAAGATCCCACCACTGCAATCCAGCCTGGAAAACAGGGTGAGACTATCTCAAACGTAACAAAAACTGAGTCTCCCAAGAGAACTTTGAAAAGTTATTTCAACTACAAAGAAGCAACACCATGAAGGCCAGGAGCGAGATGAAATGTCAATGAGTAATGGTTAAAAAAAGAGTAAATCTGAGACTGTTATTACTTGGAGACAAAACCTCATTCTGTTAGGCTGGAGCTGTCACTACTTACTGTACCCTCAACCGCCTGAACTCTGGCAATCCTCCTGCCTCAGCTTCCCGGAGTAGCTGGGTCCACAGGTGCACACTGCCACTCCCAGCTAATTTTTATTTGTAGAGATGGTCTTGTTATGTTGCCCAGGATGGTCTCCCAACTCCTGGGCTCAAGCGCATCTGCCTGCTTTGGCCTGCTGAGATTACAAGTGTGAGCCACCAACCTGGCAAAATTATGTAATTGTGTAACCAACTGGGAAGGTTGGCTATGGAGGGGCAAGATGTTTAGGGCAGGAGTAGAGATACTGATTAGCTTTGGAGTTTAAGTATGCATGTTGAAATAGAGTACTGTAAGAGAAACAGACTGGCTGCAATGGCTCACGTCTGTAATCCAGCACTTTGGGAGGCCGAAGCAGGAGACTCCTTCGAATCTGGGAGGTAGAGGTTATAGTGAGCAGATTGTGTGGTGTGTGGAGATAAGACTTGGTGATCCTTTAAAGATAAAGCCTAAAGCCCCAATCAGTTCAGTCTTTTCTTCTTTCATGCACCTTTTTTGTTTCTCTACAGAGACATCTGAATGGGACAGATATTTCCTTCTCTCTGGAAGACTTACTCCAGTTGCTTTCATCACAGCCTGAAAATTCACTGGAGGTAACTGGAACCTTGGCTTTTATCCTCATAGGAACTTATCTGCACCAGCCTTTTGGTGAATAAATACAACTCCTTTACTTCAACTTAGAATTAACCAAACACATATAGCATTCCTCTTCCTGAATAATCCCAAAGGTATCATCAGATATAGACAAGTCATGGAACAGTATGGAGGTTTCTCAAAAAACAAAGTCACACTACCATGTGACCCCACTGTCAGGCATTTATCTAAAGGAAAGGAAATTTGTGTAAAGGGACAACTGCACCCCCATGTTTACTGCAGAAATATTGACAATAGCCTTACAGTACTTAAGTCTTTTAAAACTCTCCCTTTCACAGACTACTTCACTGTAGCTTATCCCTGACCCTCCACAATGTGATCACCAATGGCTAGGATTCAAGTTGCATCTTACCATAAGGCAGTAAATTACAAGACTGTAATATTAGATTTAATAACAAAATTTATGCAGCTTTTATCCTAATCAATCTTTTCTCATTAGGACTCACAATTGTACTGCCTGTATTTTAACTAGGGAGTTACTGTCAATAGCATATCCCTATTAAATACAGAGGAACTGACAAAAGTGAGGAAAGTTGTGCTGGGTTATAGAACTACTTCAGAAATAGAGCTATTCATGTTTAAAGTGTTTCTCCTTTGCTTTTCAGGGCACCTCACTGGGAGATATTCCTCTTCCAAGCAGTATCAGTGATGATGGCATGAATTCTTCAGCACATCATGTAAGCTTCAGCCAGGCTATAAGCCAGGATGTGAATCTTCATGAGGCCATCTTGCTATGTCCCAACAATACATTTATAAGAGATCCAGTAGCAAAGACTTCACAGCCACAACCATTTCTGCAGTTCAATTCTCACACCACTAATCCTGAGCAGACCCTTCCTGAAACTAGTTTGACAGGATTTCTCCCACCTGCTGACAATCATATGCGGAATCTAACAAGCCAAGACCTTGACTTAAATATATTTGACGAGATAGACTTAATGTCATTACTGGCCACAGAAAACGACCTGGATCAAATCGATATTTCTCAGCTCTTTGATGAACCAGATTCTGAATCTGGCCTTTCTTTCGATTCAAGTCAGAACAGTACCTCTGTCACCAAATCTAATTCCTCTCACTCTATGTGTGATGAAGGTGCTACAGGTTATAGTAGTGACTATGACTTAGGTGCTGTAGGAGGCTACTACCAAGAACCCAGTAAGCTTTGTCACGTGTATCATGATTCTAGTTTCCATGGGGATCTTACATTTCAACACATATTTCATAATCACACTTACCACTTAAAGCCAAGTGCACCAGAATCTACTTCTGCACCTTTTTCATGGCCTGGGAAGTCACAGAAAATAAGGAGTAGGTACCTTGAAGACGCAGACAGAAACTTGAGCCGTGATGAACGGCATGCTAAAGCTTTGCATATCCCTTTTTCTGTAGATGAAATTGTCCGCATGCCTGTTGATTCTTTCAATAGCATGTTAAGTAGGTACTATCTGACAGACCTACAAATCTCACTCCTTCGTGACATCAGACGAAGAGGGAAAAATAAAGTTGCTGCTCAAAACTGTCGTAAACGCAAATTAGACATAATTTTGAATCTAGAATATGATGTGTGTAACTTGCAAGCAAAGAAGGAAATGCTGAAGAGGGAGCGAGCACAATGTAACAAAGCTATTAACATAATGAAACAGAAACTGCATGACCTTTATCATGATGTTTTTCGTAGATTAAGAGATGACCAAGGCAGGCCAGTCAATCCAAACCTCTATGCTCTTCAGTGTAGCCATGATGGAAGTATCTTGATAATACCCAAAGAACTGGTGGCCTCAGGCCACAAAAAGGAAACCCAAGAGGGAAAGAGAAAGAGAAGAAACTGAAGATGGACTCTATGTGAAGTACTCATGTTCAGAAACTATTTGGATCAGAAACCACTGAAACTCCGTTATTATAGTACTGCTACTTGAATAACTCAGGCGGTTTTGAAGCTAACATGGACAAATATTTAGGACTTCAAGATCATACTCATGGGAAATCTGGGGTAGCCACAACTTTAAACTGCATTGTATACAAGATTCATAAATACTTATGTTAATAAGACTTTCTACTTTGGCAGCCATCCTTTTTAGTAAAAGAGCTAACACTGGAGATGAAATTATTTTAAGAGATATTTCAATTTTTTAAATGCAGAATAGCCTTACAAGTTAGCACTATAGTGAGCTTTTCAAACACTTTTAATCTTTATATTTAACTTGTAAATTTTGCTTGTGGAAATAAATTTTGTATTTGTATTAAAAATTAACTCTTCCCTTTTATACAGAAATCTAAAGTAGCAAATTTACCTTTCCTTCCCAAAATACCCACATTAAGGAATATAGGTGACAAATAGAACATTGTGATTTTCAAAACTTAAGAGATCAGTCAGACTCTCCAGCCAAACTGAAGTCACATAGTATGCCCAAATAAGGCAAATCCACCCCCCAAATACTTAACACAGAATACCGTTAGAGTACATTGAATGCCTATAGTTGCTGGTCCTCCTTTAACCAGATAATGGGCTACCTGCATAAACAGAACGCCTTAAGTGTGTATTAAATCCATAGAATCTGACAGTAGTAAAGTTAGCCTGAAGGGATGGCCTGGCATCTTAGAATACTGAGATCTCACCAGACCATTAGAAGCCATATAAACAAAACAGAAGAGTCAATAGACAGTGAAACCGTCTAAAAAACTGTTTAAAATGGGTAAAACCTATTGGGGGAGAACCGGTGAGTCTGAAAATAAACCAGGGTAGGGTAAATTGTAGAAATAATGGCATTTGAAATGAAAACCTCCTAAGTTCATTGGAACAGTAAATGGGAGATTGTGCATTTTCTGAAAACAATGACCTCAAGTTTGGGGAACATCAAAATTTTAATGTGTACTATTAGTCTAATGCTTCTTGTCCAAATTTTAGAATCAAGGTTCTCAGATAATTCTGCCACAGGAATTACTGACAGTTTAGACTATCGCATAAGTATCTTGGGCTAGAGGAATGCAGTTTATATATACAGTTGGATTTTTATAATAAAATATTGTTCCAAAGCCACCATTTTGCCAGAAATGCTTCTAGAGACAAGTACTGCCCCTTCAATGACTCCACGGTGTTCAATGATCATGTTTAGCATGCTGACAGGTTGCTTTTTGCAAGGGAGTGCTTCAGATGTCTTAAGCTTGATATTTACAATTTAAGGACACACATAAAACATTTCAGTCCATAGTAGGAAATTTTACAGTACCACTTTACTTGTTTCAAAACTAAGTGCAGTCACATAAGCCGCTGCTTATCAGACAGCATTCTTTTCAAGCCTCTATAAGGAAAATACAGTGGAGAAAATCTGTTTTCAATCACTGGTTACCCAGGCTGAAATCACAGATCCAGCCTCGAACTCCTGGACTCAATCTGTCTGCCTCAGCCTCCCTAGCAGCTCAGATTATGAACCATGCCAGGCCTTAAGTTTAGACCATAAGAAAAATATAGCACACACGGATTCCAGTAACTGCAAATAATGTATTTAAAGACGGTAGCGTCTGTACTGAACTTTTTGTCACTATATGTAATGCAGTATACTATTTACCCAGCTTTCTACCTGTATTAAAAGTAACCTACACACATGTATGAAATATGCTTAGGTCATGTGCAAATACACATTTCATACAAGGGGGCTAGAGCATCCATATTTCGGTATGGTGGTGGTTCCGGAAACTGATGCCTCCTCCCCTACAAGGGACTTTAACTGGTGCACTAGGAAGTCAGCTTCACAAGACCTAAATGACTACGGGCTAGTTTCGTGATACAACCCCACCTTCCCCTTAACATGCAGGATTCAAGGCATATAAACTGCATGTGCTTGCTTTTCTATCATTGACAGTCCAGTTTTAAACGTCGAACTCCACATTACGTTTCTAGCGCAAACCATTTAGATGACAAAGCCAATGCCCAAAACTGACAATGTGGCTAGGACTCTCCACATTACCTACCTAGTTGAGTAGTCTTGATTTTATGAGTTAAGGCGACCCAAGTGGGACACTCTTTTCCAATTAAAATTCTCACTTGAGCATCTTCACAAGCATTATCAGATTTTAGGCCAATTGTATAGAAACTCCAAGCAAACGAGGCCATCTAGATTTCTTGAGGTTCCCTGGTCTCAAAGCAGGCTTAGGTTCAGCAGAGCTTCAGAACACAAAACATCAGTAGCATACAAGTTTGTTATAACAACCTTAACTTCCCTAAATGCACTCAAGTAGCTAGATCATTCTTTCCTCATCTCGAATCTTTGAACCATTAAATTTGTTCTCTGATAAATCCACAAACCTCACTGGTGATCTGTCAAGCCCCCTCCAACACCCCAAAACAAGTCAATGTTAGTTTCATTACTAAAATAATAGAAATGTCAAAATTGTGTGGTCAACCATCTCAGTACATTAGTTCCAAATCTTAAAGACAGCAAATTTAAGCAACATGCACACTCCAGGTGTCCTGAAATAGATGCTTTCTACCTTTTGCACTTTTCAACCAACAGTGATGAACTGAGACTTGCTGCCTTACATTGTTAGCTCCCAATACCTAAGGAGTATTAGGCCAAGCCGATTTAAACCAACTTATTTTGTACCTATCTACTAAATTAGGCTACGTGGAAAACCTTACACATATAGTAGCAGTATCCAGTTTCACAGTAGTGCATAAACGTTAGTAAGGGGACCTCCTTGAGTGTGGCAGCCAGCATTTAAGACAGTTCCCAATGATCCCAGCCTGCCTGGTAATTATACCAGTGAATAGAACCCTCCCACTACATTCTGTAACCATAAAAAATGCAAGATGGCATGACTGTTTTAGCGGTCATTTCACAGCTCTTCTTGAGTCACTCACCAAGGGAGGCTGACAGCATCAATTTTTCAGCCCTGTTAGTATGCCACTCTGGATATAAAAATTCTCCTAGTTTTCAGTGTTTGCAACCTTGAGCTTTACCCTGATTCAGTTAACTTGCTCCCAACTGCTGACCCATAGATGAAGTTTGTTTCTCTAAACTGCTGTTAAGTATTGAGTTGTTACACAGCAACAATATTAAGCCTTAGGCAAAAGGCAGCCTTTCATTTTGGGCACTGTCTCAAGATTGCACAAGAACTATCTTAAACTTCAAGAAACGGCTCAATACACAATACATACAAAAAATAAGCCTATGTTGAATATTCAACATTACCCTATGTTTCAGTAAACCCTCCTTAAATCAATTCATTTCAGCCCATTGTGCATTACCTAATTCTCCCCTATTTGTGTGATATTCCCTTGACCTTGCTGGATCAGAGTTGCTATTTTGAGGCTGTGCATATTAACTTGATGCATTTTCCACCTGCAACGTCTTTGTACATCACGCATTTTTAAACCTTCAAAATTAACTTTCTTGAAGTTGATGTATTTGTAGAAGTCTGTAATTGATCAATTCCACTACTATTTCAAACACAAAGCTGCTTTATACTTGTTAGCTGCTGTTAGTTTGACTTACCTGTTAAGATACCTCAAATTATCAAAACCAAAAGAAATTATAATGGACTCAATTAACTTGGCCCTTGTTATTTGGTTTTCTTAATTCAGGTAAATGTCAAAATAAACACCGTTATTTAAAAAGCCTTAAAAAAAAACATATTTATACTCACTGTAAAACACCATAAAACAAATTGACATTTGACAATCTAGTACATATTTTAAGCCTCAGTGCTTTGCAAAGGCAGTTAATCTGGAACACTCAGGCAGGTTAATTTAAAATCCATGATTTTCAAATGCCACCAAGTACTGTTAAACATACAAGGTAAAGCCAGGAACTTTAGGAGTACTCAAACGCTGAATATACAGTGCATAATGAACAGCATTTTATTGGGGACGGCTGATAATGTCCACAATGCTCTTCTCATTTATCTGTAAATATTAAAAGAAAATATGCATAGCTTTGTGAAACTGCTTTAAAAAATTTAGGGGATGATGATCTTTTAAGACAACCAAATGTTTATAGAACAAGATTCACACATTTTATGTGTAAACATTACACCAAATATTTGGATACAAAAGTATTTATTTTATAAACTTTAAAATAGAATTTTAATCTGTCTACTCACAAAACCTAATTTAAAAACATGATACATTTCTCTCTCTAGCCAAGCTGATGTTACTGTTTTTACAAACAACACTCATTTTGTAACTGTTTTATATCAAGAACCTGAACTAAATGTTTATCAGAAAACATTTCCCTTTTATTTTAAAGAGTGCTTTTTAAATGAAGGCACCAACAAGAACTACTTTCAGATGGTACAGAATTTCTTATTTCTTGAAGACTCTGTGGTTGACCACTTCTTCATTAGTTACCTGCAGCAAGACACCTTCCTGCCAAAGGAAAAAAAAATTATCTGAAGAAGTTTATCATGTTTGTCCAAAAGAACCTAACAACTTCAGTGTGGTCTTAGGATCAAAGAAGACTCACTGGTGTACATAGTAGAGTAAGCCCTGAATATCACATTCCTGTAAAGGCAATAAAGCCAGGCAATCAAATTGATTATCTAAGGAATGAATCTTAACAGCCAACCTACAACTTCCTCTTCAGGGTAAGACACTGAACTAGAATTACCACATTTAACCCACCTATTTAGTACTGGATACATACAGGCTTCATAATGTAGACAGACACTTCACTCAAGTATGAACTATTATCTGAAAATAGATTCAACCATTTTGACGCTACCTTCTTTCAGTCTCATCCTGATAAGCATGTACAGCTAGAACCACAAAGTAATAGAACAAATGTCTTTAATAAAAACCCCTAGTTCACTCAAAATGTTTGATCCAAGAAATGTGAATACACAAGGGTGTAATGATGGGAAATCTCATTTATTCAACTTGCAGCCTAACTTTTACCTACCATTTTACTACCAACACCACTGAAGGAACCAAGAAAAGCTTTATTAATGATCACTTGGCTTGCCTCAGCTGTTGAAATGAAGCACTTTACAGTCTTTGTGGCAGCAGAATATACTTGTCCATGGCTCATATCAATGCTAAAATTCCAGCAGGGAAAAAAATGATATGTTAAGCACCTGAATCTTCACATGGAGGGGGAGGGGGTGGGAAAAGGAGGAAAAAAAGGGAAAAACAACCAAAAATAATTTAAGTAATTGACAGATTGGAAAACAGGGTCTATAAAAATTCTCTTGAGTTTATAAATTGTTAAACTCAATTTATAACTATGTTAAACTACTTGAGAACCACTATACTGAAAGACCATTGAAGAATATTAGTTTATCTTTTAGGGAGGAAAATTAAGAAAGGAAAAGTAAATAAGATCTTACCTAAAGAAGTTTAACTGAAGCTTAGAACTATTTTGCTCTACACCCTCAGCTTTCGTTGGCATCCTTATAAACTACTGTAGTTAAAGTTTTGTAGAAACAGCACAGTTTTTTAAGACTGGCTGAACTTAGTAGCCGTCAAGAGTTCTCTTGTACTAGACCTGTGTCCCTGAAGAGTACCTCGCTGGGGTTATTTCCTTTCCTTGCATTGAAGAAGCAGCATCTAAAAGATCTAAAAAGGTGTTTCTCCTTGCAGAGATATCCCTTAAGTTATCTACATAATTTAATCCTGATGAATTGCAGACAACACACTTACATCTGACCAGCATTTATCTTACACAAATATAACAGCTTTGCAACGAACCTTAATTATACTACCCACTCCTTAACTTATTTAAAATAAAAAGTCTATAATTACACAATTTCCTTTAGAATTATTTTATTAAATCATAAATGTACAACAGCTTCTTAACTCTACACACGCACTTAAATTTTTTTAAAGGAAAAACGTTATGTCTTATTACACCATGATCCTGGCTAATAGCTTTTCAAAACTTTGAGAAAAATCTTAAAAAAGGTTTCACATGTCACCTGAAACTTACAAATTTAACATTATCAAAGAAGGAATGCTTCTACACTCTTACAAAGACCACTAGAAAGAAACAACAATTAAAAAGCTAAGAAACTGTCTCAAAGGCATTTTTTTTTTTTTTACAATCCTTCCTCCACAGTAAGGTAATGTTATTAAATAATCCAATCCATTCACAAAATGGCTCTCTGCATCTGCTCTGGTGTCTTCTGCCATATCACTGCATATTTATGCATGACTGAGATAAGAGTTTCCTTAACATTGTTATTTCGATAACCTGAAGCTGTTCTGTTACCTCTGGGCTCTCATCCTCTCCTATTTATACAGTGAAGCCTGTTTCAACAGAAGTAAAGAGTAAAAAAAAAATAGGTTATGAAATTATCCATCTAACCAGATTTTAAGGAAAGATAACATGATCCTAAAAAGCTTTTACTCCTGCAGCTAGGTCTCCCAAGATAATAATAATTGTAAAACTCAAAAGCTACTTACCCATGGCAAAGAGGAAGAAGCTCAATATCGGCTCCTTCCACCATAACCCCCACTTCCTCCACTGCCTCCTGGACCATAGTTTCCTAAAATTGTTGGAACAGAAAGAGAAAACAAACTTAAGATTTCCCATGATCAGCCTACTACAATTGATTCTATTTTATATCTATCAAATCTTTAAAACAAGCAGATCCTAACTTTTGTAGCCAGTTAGCAGAATTACTTGGGAGATAAATTACACAGGTTTTTCTTTTGTGGCTGACACTATTCTTTTCAATAAAGGGTTGGTCCTCTCACCATCATTTGGAATGATTAAGATTTTTTAAAGTAACATTAAGCACAACACAGAAAATGAAGAGTCCTGCTAAAAACCTCAAGAATAAACTAAGCAATGGTTTGAATCATGGTTTAAGTATTTAATTTCAAAGACCCTCATACAAAATTTATACCACTTGCAATGCAGGTTGCATTTTTACTTGGCTGTTTGAGCCCCCACCAGAAATTCTTTCAACTTCTGAACACCCTCACCTCCAGCACCCCTAATCCCAATTTGATGTTATAATTGGTTGCTGAAGTATCTCTGGAGACTTATGCATTAAGCCCGCATATGGAACACTGACCAAATACAAACTACTTAGTATGGTATCTTCCTTTTAAATCACAAAAGGCTAATCCTTTAATCACAAAAACCTGAACAATCTCAATTTTTAGTTATAAATTACCTCCACCATATGGTCCCCCCATGTTCCTGCTACCACCAAAGTTTCCACTCTTCATTGGACCGTAGTTAGAAGGTTGCTGGTTATAATTTCCAAAATCATTGTAATTTCCACTTCCATAATTTCCTATAAAAAAATTGCAATACTAGCATAATGGACCTCAGAACAATACAAACATTAAACCAATGATACATACAGACTATTCAGGCCAAAGCTCCCACAAAAACCAATAAAAGCAAACACTTACCTATAACTTTTAATGGCCTCCAGTGACAAATATTGAAATAAACGATCAAGTGTTACAAAACCATTAATTCCACCCCCAATTCCCAAATAAACAATCTTATAAATTCCCAGATAATTGCTTGTGACTTTATTACCTCCTCCATAGTTGTCATAACCACCTCCGTAGCCCCCACCCTGGTTGCCATATCCAGGTCCTCCACCACCATATCCTCCTCTTCCTCCTCCATAACCAGGGCTACCTCCAAAATTGCCACCTATTATAAAATAAGCCTTTAAGTAATCGCTTAATATTTTTAATGACATTTTTAACTGCCTCATCACACCCATTTACAGCTTTCCAAAAATACATGTTTGTATGTGAAACATTCAGTGAGATTCCTCTAAAATAGCCTCAAGGGCTCAATACTTACCCTTGTTAAACATTTGGTGGCTGGGGTGCCTACCCAGCCAAATGGATAACACCATGTCTACACTCTAGCAGTGCAGGCTAGGGAGAAAGTAAAAGAGCACCTCCTCTTACTAGCCCAAAAGATAAAAGTTTCTATTATGTCTACCTACAAATTACCACATCTTTCTTAAAACAATGCTCTCCGCTGGTTCTGCTTGTCTGTAATCCCAGCAATTTGGGAAACTGAGGCAGGCGGATTGCTTGAGCCCATGAGTTCAAGACCAGTCAGGGCAACAGAGTAACACCCCCCAAACCTAAAAAACAAAATTAGCCATGATGGTGGCACACCCTTTGTAGTTCAGCTACTCAGGAGGCTGAGGTGAGAGGATGGCTTGAAGCCAGGAGGCCAAGGTTCCAGTGAGCTAAGATCACACCACTGCACTCCAGTCTGAGGAACAAGGCCAGACAGTCTCAAAAAAAAGGCGGGGGGGGGGGGGGGGGGGGGGGGACCCAAAAAACCACAAAAATAGATATTTAAGTTAAGCAAAATAGTTTGGGGGAAAAAAAAATTTAA